>JANVCC010000319.1:5456904-5527193 GCA_025345505.1 Todiramphus chloris collaris
CACAGACCCAGCAGTGCCTTGGTCTGCACCCCAGCCCTTGGCAGTGACTCTGCCATGGGGTGTTCTCCCTGCTGGGAGCAGAGCCTGTCTGTGAGAACAGGCTGCTGCCTGCACACAGGGCAGGGAGCTACAAGAGCTGAGCTGAGCAGTAAAATCACTGACCAGAATTAGCTCTGTTCTCACTCAAACCAGGACACACACACATATATATGCCCACTCATACTATCCAAAGGAGATGTGTGTATGGTACGGTGTAATTTTAGTTTTCCATCACCGTATCATTCAAATAATGGAATTGCTTAAAAAAGAGAAAAAGAGAACAAAGTACAACTCATTCAAAATGCTAAGTACAACACCCTGCGTTGTGCTGTTTGTTCATCTTCCATTCAGCTGGGGTTCGGGAGGTACCAAATGATGCAGACCTTTGAATCTGCCCCCTCAGATTCAAATGTTCTGAGAATGGCAGCTCAGAACATTGTACACTTTCCATTTTTATTCCAAGATATCCACTTGCACGCTCTGAAATTGTTAATAAATTCTGATTTGATCCTACTCCCCCACGTTTTCGCAGCTACCATCTTTTACTGTGACTGCAACACTGACTGGGACAACGGCGGTGTTTTCCTGCTGTAAAGAACAATCGTTTTCCTTGTAAATTCCAGGAGCAGCTTCCTTCTGCTGCTCTAGACGTTGCGTGTAACAAATAATCTTTGAAACAGGAGAATTGGGTTCATCATGCAGATTTTTGTCCTTTGCAATGGAAAATGATAGCAGTTTTCCTCCTGTGTCCGTGCTTTTATTCCAGTGGAGGCTGACACAAACTTTTGTTGAGAATAAAGGAACACATCCAATTATTACATCTTCCAGCAGTGGTCAGTTTAGGTCTAAGAATCCATTTCAGTGCTGTACATCAGAGCAATCCAGCCCCTGGTCTAAATCAGCCCAGCAGGATGGATCTGCTGTAATGAGGTTTGAGAAGGTTCAAAGCTGACCATTAAACCTCTCCTTCATGTGCATCCATGTGCACCCACTGAAACACACACACACTCTCTGCTTATGCCTTGCAGAAGATCAGCCAGCACTTGTTTTTTGGCTGGTGAGGCTTGGTAGGGGACCAATGGAAGTTCTTACAGCTAAGATGAAAGCCATGAATGTTGTTACAGCTGGAAGAGCTGTTTGGAGAAGCTTGAGTGCTCCCAGAATAGTATAGTTTCTCTAACATAGCTACAAGCAATATACCAAGTTCCAGGTATCTTCTTTTTTTTTTAAGCTTGGATCTAAGGGGTAGGGGGAGGACAAACAGTGGAGGGATGACAATGGCAAGGAAGCATTTATTTGAAGGAGGGTCTGAGAGAGTTGGGTCTCTTTAGCCTGGAGGAGACCGGGATTTAATGCCTATAAATATGTTAAGGGTGAGTGTAAGGAGGATGCAGCCAGACTCTTCTCAGTGTCATCCAATGTTAGGACAAGAGGCAATGAGAGTAAGCTGGAACACAAGAGATTTCGTGTAAACGGAAGGAAAAGCTTTTTCACAGTGAGGGTGACAGAGCCTGGAACGGGCTGCCCAGGGGGGTCATGGAGTCTCCTTCTCTGGAGATGTTCAAAACCCACCTGGGCACGTTCCTGTGTGACCTGCTCTAGGTGATCCTGCTCTGGCAGAGGGGTTGGACTAGATGATCTTTCAAGGTCCCTTCCAACGCCTAGTATTCCATGATTATATGATTCTGTGAAGGAAAATAATAAATCCACTGAATTCTTAAAGAGTTACAGCATAAAGTCTTCTCAATTATCATCACTTTCCTCCAAGCACTCCAAGGAATATGATACTGTCAGGATTCTGATGTCTTTAGGAGTAAAGAAACAACACAGAGTTTAAGGTAACTATATAGCATTTTGTAACAACATGATAATAAGTAGAACCCTATCTGGAAATATATGAAATAACTGGAATTTTTTTCCTGGGCTGAAAGGTTGCAGCTGCTCCTGTACTATACACCCCAGCTATGTGGTAGCACACGGAGGTCTTAACACTGAGAAAATGCCACTGTATTTTGCAGTAACTCCTCTTAAATTTCTTCAGATTGTAATTGTAAGAAAAGTCCCTGACTGCTAGCATCCCATAGCATGGCTTATTGCTTCACACATTCACAGACATCCAATGTCGTTCGGACCTTCCCAAGTTGCGATGCAGTCTGGTGAGCCCAGTTCAGCATGTCCCAGATCCTTCATAGAAAGAAGATCTTGTGATCTTAGTTTTCTTAGGCATCAGATGCTTCCCTACACTCTAGACAGCTTAGCTCTCTGGCCTACAGCTCTGGGTTTCCCCGCTGTCCTGGTCGTGTGCACAAAGTACAATCCAATTACTCCTTCCACGTGGAGAAGATGCAGAGAGAGTCAGCAGTGATGGATAGATCCCTACAGGGCAGAAAGCCCCATCCTCTGCAAAATAACGAACCTGCTAGCACCAAAAAAAAAAAAAAAAAAAGGCCAAAAAAACCCACCACAGCTTCACAACTGAAAAGCCAATAGCCCTGAGTGAGCTGGAAGTTGAAAGATCATGTAGTTTTGAATCATTGCTTCGGGCTCTCTTCAGAGTCAAAGGGATCTAAGTTTACACATCGGTTCTACGTTTAATCTTGCTTTAGCAGCTGCAATCCAGTCAAGGTTTTACTATTTGGGAGGGGTTTTGAGTGAAAGCTGTTATGGCATGGGGGGAGAGAGGCCTTTCTTCAATTCCACAGACCTGAAATAATCAGTACCCCAGTGTGAGCTCCGCTTTGTTCAGATGCACTGTAGGCCAAAACTTCTTTCCTAGCCCCGGACTGCTGTTCTGGATATTCTTCACGGAGCTGTGAGCGTGAACATCTCTGAAGCGAGCTCTGGCATTATCAATCACAGCATCCCTTGAGCAAGTGATCTGCTTTTCAAAGTGATGAAAAGAAAGCTGCTGGGGCTTTTTCACCTCTGAACATCAGACAGCGTGCTCACAGCCTTCTCTGGATAGAGGCATTTGATATTAGCCCCTGTTTTGAAAGTTGTCCCCTCCTCTTATTATGTTATGGACGTGGACGTAAAAACCTCAGCACTGCTATCCTTTGCATCAAGAAGCAGTGAATATTCACTTATGGCTGCTGCACCCTGACAACTTGAGTTACAAACCCAGGTAATTGTCTGTCTTTGATGTCATTACATTCAGCATTATGTATTTCTTTGTCTGCTGTGAAAATTAGCATATTTGGGGATCTTCTTAATGGAAGCACTGCCATTTGCATGTGTATAAATATAGATCTTGTAAAGCAGCCCTCTAACCAGAGATTTTTGAGAACTTTTTTTTCTCCTCCCAAACCCCAATTTTGCCTGTTAGGGTTCTGTGAAGTGCAAGCATCATTCACTACATGTCAGAGCACAGCTTGAAAAAAAACCTTTCCAATGCTATTTGTTGCTATGCTTGTTCCCACGGAGGAGCATCTGCATCTGCAGATAGTTTCAGAGAAACCAGCGGGTGGCAGAACCAGACTCTGTGACTGTAGTCACCTCCTCCCTGGTGACCTGCACATCAGAAAAGTCAAGAAACTGGCAAATGTATTTGAAATCCACACAGAGATGGGTTTTTTTTCCCATCCTGGCAATATCCAGTTTAAGCCATAGAGGAGAACTTCTATGGGCTGTAGACCAAGTCAGTGAAGTTTTCAAAGTCCTCTACCCTCTCTTCATAGTCTGAGGCCTGATATCGGATTATTAGCTTTTCTACCCATAAGCATTTGTTTCCATCCAGTATGGACAAACTACTTTGCTTCCAAGGCTGTTAACCTCCCTGTTAAGAGTCATTGGCAGAAGGTCAGCAGGACCAAATTCTGGTGCAGGGTTTGCGGAAGGAGCAACCTGCCACGCACACATCCTCACCCAGACAAGCAGAAATGCATACAACTCGTTTCTTTAGGAATTCAGTCTCAAAACCTATTTTATTTTTGCCCTCTTTATATTATGCATGTCACTCATCTGTGCTTCTATCACTGTTCACCAGCCTTCCTTGCTCTCGTGAGGCTGGAGAAGTCATACGTATGGCAGCTCCTTTTGAGCATTAATGCTGGGTGCTGCCCATGACTGCTGACTGCAGTGAGCCAGCAATACCACAAAATGAGTTTATATTCCTTCCCTATTACATATTTTTAGTGTGTAAAAAATCCAGCAGAAACAATTTACAGGGGAGTGAGTGGTCGTGAGGAAAGTAAACTGCATATTAAGCAGCAGCAGATACCTCTTTCTGCCTGGGACTCCTCCTGGTGGGAAGTTTCACTTCAGGCTGAACAAAACCTTCAGGCTCTGGTGTTATTTTCTTGTGCCTGAGTTAAAGGCAAGGGAGGGGTGAGAGTGTCACTGACATTGTTTAGCCATTATTCATTTAGCAGTGGCCCTGGGGAGCACCTTAATGTCATGTGTTTTGCACTTACATAAATTGCAATAGACTCTTCCTCTTCAAGCCTGCCTGCACAGGGGGAAGTTTCTAAGCTGTTTTCCAACTGGCATAGCTTAAACTCTTTGGGGTCTGCAGCAAAGACCTGGTTACAGGCAGCTTGAAGAGAGAGATCAGTTTTTACTGCAATAGAGCCAGACTGTGGCACCCTAACTGCACCTACTAAAAACTGAATTATTAAGACTACCTAATCCAGAAATATGAAGCACACAATATCTATTTCCATCGGACTGAAAATACTTCTATTCCCTGAATTGCTTATTCTCTCTTGAAAGGATTTGCTTTCATTGGGAGATTGGCATTTTTCTTGCTTTGTTTTCCTAGCCTTCTTTAAACCGGGTATTTTAAATCAATATATCACTAAAAAGGCCAGATGAGATTTTCAGTGCAGCCTTTACTAGCAGAATCAAAATTACATGAAGTATTGCATTTTGAGGCAGCGAAATGTGCGCAGTGAAGAAGAGGTGGATTCTGATCTGGCTGGGTGAAACGCTCCCAGTTAAATCCCATCACTCGTGAAACTCCATGCAACATCCACTAATAAAGCCGAGGGGATGGAAAGACAATAATTGACTTTCTGGGTCTAGGAGGAAGGGTGAGAATAAAATCACACCAGAAAATGTGGAGCACAAAACCGTGGTGGGTCCTCAATAGCCAGAGATGGTAGATCTTCTGCTGAAGGAAGGTGACTGAGGAGGAGGAGGAGGTGCTACATGGGAGGAAACATCCATCTCTACTCTCAAGACCTCCCAGTCCTGACATGAGAAGTATCTGGGTCATTGGATGTGGTGGATTAAAAATTTTCCCATAGGCACAAAGCCACATTTTCTGCAGACTAGTAAGGTTTGCTGAATTTCAGCTGGAGTCAGATTCACATGCTTCGCTCCTTTAGACAGCCTCCAAAAATAGTGAAAGCAAGGTGGGATGTAAAAGCAACTGGATTCTTGTGTGAGAACACTTCCCTTGGCATGGGAGGCATTCCTGCCTCAAGATAAGGTACCGGCCAGGTAAAGGTAGCAGAGATCATGCCCAGGGGGCCATGGTCAGTTGGGTGTGCTCAGTCTGTGTCCCAGGAGCACCAGAAGACTCTGCTTTTCCTGCAGCTCCTGCCTCCCGTCCCTGCTGGGCTCCTGGCACAGGTAGGCAGGGGTTGTGCTTCACAGTGTCTTCAGGATGAGTCCTGTCCTGGTTTGAGTGAAAGCAGAGCTAATTCTGGTCAGGGATTTTCCTGTTCAGCTCAGCTCTTGTGAATCCCTGCCCTGTGTGCAGGCAGCAGCCTGTTCTCACAGACAGGCTCTGCTCCCAGCAGGGAGAACACCCCATGGCAGAGTCACTGCCAAGGGCTGGGGTGCAGACCAAGGCACTGCTGGGTCTGTGCACCACATTGGGGGGGAGAAAGGGAAAGGGGCACCTGCAGGGAGGAGGGGACAGGACAGGGGACCCCACACTGACCAACGAGGGATCCTAGCCCAGATACATCTTATTTGGTATAAAGATGAGGGTTCATGAGGGTGAAAGCTCTCAGCTCAGCTCTTCCAGCTTCTTCCTCAGTTCTTCAAGTGCTGGCATCCAAGGAGGACTCTGTCCATCCTGCCTTCGATCCCGGGCTGTGTGTTCCTGACCCCGGTACCAGAATCCAGCTCCTGAACACAGCTCCCGGCTGCTGCGGGGCCCAGGCTGGGACTCTCCTGGTGCCTGCTCCACAGCATCAGTGGTGGTGGTGATGTAGTTACCATCAGGGGGGTTGGGTTCCATACTGGGTTTGTATAGATTTGTATATATTCCTTTTTTTATTATTATTATTTCCATTTTCATTCAAGCTGTTCTAGTTTCCTTTTCTAATGGCTGAGTCTCTCTCCCTTGTTCCCTTCCTCTCCTTCCTTGGGGAGGGAGGGGGTATTAGCAGAGTGCATCTGTCATAGGTTTAGCAGGCTGCCCTGACCCTAAACCATGACAAGTCCACAGGGGAGAGGAGAAGGAAGGCAGAGAAAACAAGCTGACTCTCAGCCTTTACCACCCGTGAACTCTGCACACTATTTTCCCCTGGGAGCTGATCCAGGGCTCCCTGTGAAATCACAGGGATCATATGAAGAGGTGCCAAGTGTATTGCAAAGGAGGGAGAGAGACTCCTCCAAAGCAGAAATCTGCTGTATTTCCCCTCAGTGCTCTCCTATCTTCTCAGGTGGCCTGTGGCCTCACCTCAGGCCACCCCTGGAGAGGGTTTGGCTTCCAGGATCCCCAGGTCCATGCCACAGCTTTGGGATGGTAAAAGGGAAATGGAGCTGTTCACCTACCTCTGCAAAGAGACTCCTGGTCACCTTTTTTCCTGTGCCTTTTCTTTCCAGGGCTAGCCAGCAATAATGAAGGATATTCAATAGGCTGGTGGCAAGGCTGTAAGCCCTGGTTTACATCAGCTGGAGACGACCCTCCTGTGTAGTGGGAGATGCCAACTTGTTCACACCTCCATCTCCTCTGTCTGCCCAGGAGGATGCCCGATTCCCAGGCTGGAGTTTCTGACTGGCCAAGTTATCCAGCACATGGTCCTGCCCTCAGTGCTGTGAAGGTCCCCAGGAAGGAAATGCCTCTCTCTTGTCACTGGCTCCACAGCCAAACCAGTCTCACACCTCGGGCTTAAAGCTAGGTGCCCAGTGTTAGCCCACACAGAGGTCTCCCTTGAGCTCTGGGTTGAGTGCCAAGGATGCCTAAGAGCACACATCACCTTTTCGCCATGCCACAATTAGTTCCTCTGCAAAACAGTTCTGCACTTGCAGAGAGCAGAGGGGGTTGTGTTCCTCCTTTTCCTGCCTCCAAGAGGCAAACATTTTCACATAAGATCCAGGCTAAGACGTTTTGGCTGCGTCAGAAGTAAAAAGCATGCTGAATGATGGGGCAACAAACCCCTTATGTCTTCTGAGAGCTGATCACACGTGGTCCTTGACGCTAAACTGTTCAGACTGTCTTTTATCTAAGGAACTCTCACCTCTGCTTCTACCAAACATTGCATTGCATTCCAGGCTTTATTTTGTTCTTAATCCAGCTAACACAGGGCGGTCTAGAACTGCTCACTAGCAGTCCTCAAAGCATTTCTTCTGGCTCTCCAGGTTGCTGTTATCACCCACAGATCACGTCAGCACTGGTGGCTGAAACACACCTCCTGTGCCCTCCCTTGGTTGGGCTGGGGGGGCTGGGACCAGAGGGGTTACACTCACAGGCACCTCTGATCCTTCTACAACCTCTGCTCAGGTTCAGGTCCGAAGCAAGTTCAGCTCTCCCCATGAAGTTGGGAATTCCATGGGCAGCATAATGCAGATCACAAACTGTGTCCCAACGCTTCCCGCAGTTTCCTCCAGGGAAGACAGATCGCAGAATCACAGAATGTCAGGGCTGGAAGGCTGAAAGGTCATCTAGTCCAACCCCCCTGCCAGAGCAGGATCACCTAGAGCAGGTCACACAGGAACGTGTCCAGGTGGGTTTTGAACATCTCCAGAGAAGGAGACTCCACAACCCCCCCTGGGCAGCCTGTTCCATCACCCTCACAGTGAAAAAATTCCTCCTAATGTTTGCATGAAACTTCCTATGCCTCAGCTTCCACCCATTGCCCCTTGTCTTATCATTGGGCATCACCAAGATAAGTAGGTTTGGTGTTTCACCAGGTTTGATGCCTCCTACCCTAACCCTGAAGTGTTGCTTCAGTGTTACACTGGCTGATTGTGGTGTCCAGCTGGAAAGCCACGGCTGTAAATGTGAATGTAAACTCCATTTAAATACCTGTATTTAGTTCCATTCTTTCCCTTCCAGTGCAAGTTTTGGTGGCAAATTTCTGATGGGCAGCTTGCATCCACACTGACTATCTGGTTTTCATCTGCTATAAAAATAAATTAGCTCATAGCCAGATATTGACTTAATTTAATTGTTTACATACTAACTGGGGACGGATAATATACAGCCTTGGCTTTATTTAGCAATTTAAACTTGAAGTTTTACTGAGTGGTTAGTAGAAAAAAATGTTACATTGAGAGTTTTGTGGTTTTTTTCCCCTCTTGCCCTATAATATTTTACTTTGATTAAAGCTGTGCCGAGGTAAAATTGCACATCTCACGCGAAAAGCAATTTACCTCTGCTCTTATTGAAGTTAACCGTACTTATTTGTCCTAGAATAATGTATTTTTTCTAGCTGCATTCTAAATGCAGTGCTTTATCATATGAACCAAGTTAGATTTAATCAAATTCGGTTTGTGTTGTGAATTTTAAGACATTTGTTCAATTAGTTGGAATAAAAGCAGAGCATTTGGAAGGAAGATTAAAGTTGAAAAATGCTAGCGCTGAGCTGGGCGTTCAGTGCTCTTTCTGCACCTTTCTGGCCCCAAAACATTTCTCATGCTTGAAAAGGTTCCCTGGTTTTTGTTTTATTTTTTAATCTTTCTGTTTCTCAGGTTGCTGGTGATGTTCATGGGGCGGGGAAGACAACAGTCATTTTATCAGGTTGCAACACCTAGGTGCATGTAAGACCTGACTGGTTTTCCTCCTGCTGTGCCTGTCATGAGCTTTTCCTGGGCACTAATGGACAACAACAGGACCATGTTCAAGCTTGGGCTTTTTTAACATACTGGAGTTCACTGGGAAGCCACAGCGCTGCTCTGAGTTGCACTCCAGTCTTACCAGTGCCACTAGACTGCTTTCCTATTAGTCTCCTTGCTCCCATGATTTACATAGAATCATGGTTGGAAAGGACCTCCAGGGTCATCAAGTCCAACCTTTGCCACCTTGTGGGAAAATCACCATCACTCCTGTTTGCCTTCTGGACTTGGGTGTGCAGCTGAGGGAGGCCAAGGCAGGAGCTGAGGGATGCTGAGTAGGTCGGTCAGCCCCTAAAGACACTTTCCAGCAAGAAAACTACTTTCTCCTCTCAACCTTTCCATTGCTTCCCCCTAAAATGGCTTATCTGCACACACAGCGAGTAGTTTTGGGCTTGTATCAGGATGGTTTTATTGTGTTGTCCCATTCACTGAACGCAATATCCATTAATTATTACTAGCATATTACTTTTACTAAGAACATTGTGATGTCACCCTTTGTCTGTGACGTGTTGGATGGAGCTGAGGCCATTTCAGTGCTTGTGACGTGATCCAGAGATTTGAAAAGGCCTTTGTAGAATTACAGAGGGAAATAAAAATGCCTTGGTGCAATCAGACTCCACTCCCTCCACTAAAAAAAAAAGGTGGCATTTTCATATTTTGAGGCAGTTTCTCTGAGAGTGAGACAAGGTGACATTAAACAAATCACTCTAATTGCAACAAAATTTATGTGGAGAGATTTTGCTGTCCTGCTAATACCTGGCAGGAGCTGCCAATTACAAATGTTTCAAGAAAGAGGATTTTTTCTGTCTCTTAGGGAAGTGGAATGATGGAGACCGTTGAGCTCCCTTCTTTGTGCCAAGAGAAGCAAGCTCCTGGTCCAAGCACAGAAGCAGGAGTCAGAGACCTGAGTTCAGGTCATGGGTTTTAGACAACATTCATGGGTTGATAGTACATCATGCCACAGAGGGGAAGATCACACCCTCTGTGCATTAGCTGCCTCATTAATAGAACAAGGATTAAAAACTTACCTACAAAACCTGACGACAGCAACACAAAAAATTGTTTCCCAGGAGCTTGTAAAGCACTTTAAGCTTAAACCTCAGAGATACAGGGCTTTGCCTCCTGTTCACATAGCTTAAGACTAAGATGCTGTCAAGGGTTAGGGTTGGGCTGGCCACTAGATAAATGGCAGATGCTCTCTGTTAACCCCTCTCCCCCCACAAAGGGGAATAGAAAGGGAATAAGGAAGAGAGACTTATGTATTGAAAAAGAAAATGAAAACAGCTTTAATTAAAATAACAATAAAATGAAATATACACAAATATATGCAAAATCAAACCCAAGCACTCTGGTGGCACTTACATCACTGTCTCCACTGACTCTGTGGAGCAAGAACTGGAGAAGCCCCAGACTGGACACAGCAGCAGATGGGGACCCGATTCAGGAGCTGGATTCTGATGCTGGATTCAGGAACACACGGATGGGGATTAAAGGCAGAGCAGATGGAGTCCTCCTCAGACACTGGCCACTGAAGAAGAGAGCTTGACCCTTGTGATCCCTCAGGATACGCTGTTAACTTCAGAAAGTGCAGCTAGTTAGAAAAGACTTAACTGAAAAGTGAAATCACTGAACAGAACTAGTTCTGCTCTAACTCAAACCAGGACAGATGCTACCCTCCTCAATCCAACCCCAGCTGGTGGTTGCCTTCACCTTCAAAGCACCAGCAGAATGGTGGGTCACCGGGTGACTGCTGCCTGTGTACAGGAGCATTTTTGTGTTTGACCCCCAGTTAATCCAGTGCCACAAGCCAACGCTGACCATGGCCACATGGAAATTCAGTAGGTTTGGGAGAGGAGAGAAATAGGCCAGAGGAGTTCTTGCCAGTAGATATTGGTGATAGCTGCTGGTAGCAATAGTAAGTTATCAAAAGGAAAAATACATCTAGGGGTGTGTGTGTGTATATATTCAGAAAATAAACCAGCATCTGGACCTGAACTGGGTTTGGTGATTAATAGCTCCATAAAATAATATAATTCAATAGCTCCATAGGCAAGGGAAGAGCTTTATGGACAGAAGGTTTTGCACAAAGCAGTTGTTGTTTACACCTGAAACTGGTGCACAAAAAAAAAGCCATCGCTCTTTCCTGCCAATCCTCCTCTGAGCCAAAGCAGCCTGCGGAGCTGTATGACAGGGCTCCTTGCAATTGTTCCTCACAGGGGTAGCTTTTGTATACGTTTGCCAGTGGTTGCCCAGGTTAACTCCCATGCTGAGCCCCGTTTAACCCAACAAAGCAACGTGTTACGGAAAGCAGGGAGGGTTTTATTCACAAAGGGGAACGTTGGCCTCGGGTGGAAAAAGGAGAACACGGATTTAATTCTCTGCTTTGAATTGCCCTGCACAAACAGACCACCATGGACAGACGTTTCCTTGTGCAGCTGCCTCACTTGCCTCCCCTTCTGCAGGCAGCAGTCCCAGAGACTGACCTTTAACTGGGTAAAAAAATTAAGCCTAAATTGTAAAGCGCTATAAAAGATGAGGTCTGAAATCCAACCTTTTTCTCCATCCCCATTTCTCTTCCTTTTATACAACCAGAGCAATCATGTCTTGTATCTTCCTCCTTGCTAAGGTCACATAAGAGTCCTTCACCTTGAAAGGGTCAGTTCTGGTGGCCATGACCTTCTGATACCTCTTGCTGCATCTGCACACCCCCTGCGATGGGAAGTCCCAGATGCTACAGATGTGCTGGGAACCCCCATGAGCAAAAGTGCCTTCTGCCAGGTCTGAGTTTTTCTTGAAGGAGGCATCAGGCACTGGGTTGTCATGCTGTCTTCTCCAGCCCTGAAAGCCACCAGGAGCCTGGGGTTAGAAAGTGCCACTCTGATGGAGGGGACACAAGAAGGGGACCAAGGGACTAAAGCCCTTCTGGTGCTCACTGGGTGCTTGCAGTGATTGGGAGGAGAACAAGGAGGTGCTGAGGAGGAAGGAAAGTCTGGGAAAAGGCAAGGAAGAAAGGAGCTGGGAGCTAGAGAAACGGGAGCTGCAGTAACCCCAGGAGGAAGAAGCTGGAGAAGAAGAAAGGATTTGCCAGTCTTAGCAAGGGAAAGAGGTGGTAGGAAACCCTGAGCATCGTTACACTGCGTTGCATAATTGTAATGCAGTGTTGTCACAGCTACGCTTTAAAAAAATCACAAGCTGGATCTCAGAAAAGCTTGATATTAACTTAAAAATCGAGAGATTGCTTAAAACAATAGGTTGGACCCCTTATCATTCCAGTTCTCGTTGTGGCCAGTGGACTCTGGTCATGTCTTCAGGTTTTTTTTTCTAGGAATTAACATTTGAGAAAACAACTCTCACCAAACCGCGTGACTCCAAGAACGGGGGCACTGGGGAAAATATCAGCTATCACAAACCTTATCACTGCGTGGTAAGCACTAGCAAGAGGGGGATTAGGTTCTCTCAACCTGCCCTTTTATGTTCCTGGTAGCCTGGGTTCTTTTTTTTTTTGCAGAGGTAGCTTTGATTTAGCAGCAGAGAACTGAGCTGGGGGTGACAGACCACATACTCCTTCCTGGATACTTTCCATTTGCAGTTGCATGTGACACTGTCATTTATTCTTGGCTAGAAATGGGAATGGATGGTTTCTCTTTGTGTGGGGACTGTGGATGGTTCCCATGCAGGCATTTGCAGGATTATAGAGGATGCAGGCCCAAATAGCATCGCTTCAAGAGACAGTCTCCAAGCAGAGGTTAAGCTGGGGCTTGCAGCCTGCTGCCTGGGCACATGTGCAACAAAAAAACCCCCAAGCCACAGCCCCACAACCCAGTTGTGAAGCAATTCAAGGCACAGTGTTGACCTCCCTCACAAGCTTTGTTCAGCACTTGGAAACTCCTCACAGCCAAAATCTCCAAACCATGTCTGGACAAAATTTCCATATGGAAAAAGAGCATTTTTCTAGAGAAATCTGGGCTGTATCCAAAGCCAAAGAAATAAATCCAGGTTCCCATTCAGTGATAGCCAGCCCCAGCCTTCAGATTCACAAATGCAAACCCCAGGTCTCTGCATCCCTTCAGAGTGAACATTAATTTGGGCATTTGCAGCAAATCTGGATAAAATCAAGCTCATCTTAATCTTTCATCCAATGAGACATTTGATGTGTTTGAAAGTTTATCTCATCTTTTGAAATCACCTGTGACTCCCTTTTAAAGCCTGAACTCATCACACCCATAGTAAATCTCTTTATGGAAGCTCAGCTTCTTGAAATAAAATCAGAATAGGAAGTGGCTGTGTAGACAGATACACAGAATAAAACAGGCAGGGTGCCTTCCTTGTCTGTAAAGGAAATATTTTAGTGGTCTCCCATACAAACCCCATCTTTCTGCCATTATAGAATGCATTAAATGACATTTTTTAATACATTTTTCTTCTTCTTTTTCTCCAATAAGAAGAAGTGATTTGTCTGGGTATCTCACTTGCCTAAGCCAAACTCCAGGGTCTGTAGTGTCATCTGTGACACATTTCTGTAGATTACTTTCGACAGGACTCTTCCTCCTAGCTGAAGTGATCAAAAGCAACAAGTAAGAAATATCTTATTACCTTGCTTATACGTTTCTATCCCCTGAAATGTATCTTATAAACGTGATGAATATGACCTGGAAGAAATAACTTGGCCTTGTTGAACTGCGTGAGGTATTCACAGGCCCACCAAACGAGTCCAGGTCCCTCTGGATGACATCCCTTCCCTACAGCATGTTGACCACACCACACAACTTGGAGTTGCCAGCAAACTCGCTGAGGGTGCACTCGATCCCACCATACACGTCACTGACAAAGATGCTAAACAGCACTGGTCCCAGTACCGACCCCTGAGGAACACCACTCCTCACTGATCTCTACTTGGACATCGAGCCATTGACCACAACGGTTGGAATGCGACTATCCAGGCAATTCCTCATCCACCAAGTGCCCTATCCATCAAATCCCACGTGTCTCCAATTTAGTTTTCTGTCTTCTTCCACCCAGGCTGATATCCAGCATCTTCTGAGAACTTTCTGCTGACTGAGTTGTATCTGTGCATCAGTGGGGGATTTACGGCTGCTTCTGTTCTGGTTTCCATCTCAGTGGCTCCTTCTGCTTGACGATGGAGGGCAAAAGAAGCAAGTCAGCAAGCCCTTTCTCTTTTCAGCTGCTTCCCAGGGAAAGGAACATTAGCACATCAGGCTGCCAGACAACAGCACAGAGATTCTCCCACATAGTGTTTCTCTTCTTCCTTTCTTCATGTCAAGAGCTGAAGAGGTGGGTGACAGATTCCCACTGGAGCAGGAACTTATGCTGAGCACTGCTATCATGACCTCTCTGCCCTTCACACTCCAACGGGAAGGGGCCCTGAAGTGAGGCACTAAAGCCAACAGCTTATCCACAAAGCCCCTGGATAATTAGTCGCTCGAAAAAAAAATAAAAAAAGAAATTAGAAACTGCAATCTCTCAAGAGAGAAAAGAGGGATTGAAAGGGATATACCTTTAGAGCCATAAATTGCTAAAGAAAAAGAATTACAGAATAACGTGCAAAGGGTCAATTCAATAAAAGGAGGCAGAGAGAGACCCGAGCTTCCTTGAACTCGCCGGGGAGGCAGCTGTGCTCGCTGCACACACGTCTGGCTGGATAATTGTGAGGTTAGGAACTGAAATAGCAGCGTGTGGGCATCATCCAAAGGAGCAAGGAAAAAAAAAAAAAACCCAAAAAATTTAAATTAAAATCCCCAGCCCAGCCTTGGGCAAAGTTTCACTGCATGCAGAGTAGATCAACTATTTATTTCTGGAATTTACACTTTGTAAAGCATAAATAAGCGGGGGGGATCAGCGTGGTCCCCCAGCAATGTACATCCCCTCTGACAGATCCTGTGCTTGGCTGTGTGTAATGAGAGCAGCCCCAGAAATGACACTACAGCCCTGCA
The DNA here is from genome assembly GCA_025345505.1 of Todiramphus chloris collaris. Lineage (NCBI taxonomy): Eukaryota > Metazoa > Chordata > Aves > Coraciiformes > Alcedinidae > Todiramphus > Todiramphus chloris. The sequence goes on from JANVCC010000319.1 coordinate 5,471,907, forward strand.
GGAACCGTGTGCTCTCGCGTTGCATTTTTCAGAAAGGAGCTCAATTAATCTGAAGGTTACCTTAATTAAGTAAAGCTCACCTCCTTATCAGGCTCTTCTAGGCTTTTACATCATAGCAGGTACTGTGGAGCCATTCATTAGGCCTCACAATGTGCCTCTCAGCTAGGTAAATAATGTGCTAATCGTATTTCACAGAGGGTTCCAACAAAGGTAGAACAGTTAAGTCCAAAGTTTTGAATGTGTGGTCTTCTGGGAGCTGTGTAGGGACACAAAGGAAAAGCTGGGGAAGGAATTGTACTGCACCTGGGGACTTTGAGAGACAGAGAAAAGAGGAGAAGGAGAGCAGAAATGAACAGTCACCCAAAATGCTGATGGGTGTTTGGTAAGCCCCAAACCGTGTGCTGCACATCCAGGGAGGGCCACCAAGGTCCTCAGGGTTGGGGTTGACTGGAGGAAAACCACAGTCACCCTCCCCCCTGCATCCGGGAGGCTCTGGGAAGCCAGGGACACTGGGAGGGTGTGATAATAATACAGATTGCTTCCATAACAAGGATTGTTTCCAATCCATTTTCAGGATTTTGTGGATGTTAGAGACTCAGGGGAACTGCTTCTTCTTCTTACGTGATGGAGAGGGGAGTTTGTCCTGCTGTCCTACAGCTGTATGTACCGCAGCAAACGAAACCTAAAGGAACTGGACAAGGTCACCAAGACAGAAAAAAACAAATCCAAAAGAGGTTTTCAAGACATCCTGCCTTGAAGACGTGTCCTAGTTACACTCTTCCTGCCTGTCCTAGCACTCCCAAGTTATAATTCTTTACCCCTCCCCTTTTCTTTCCCTATAAAAAGCCAAAACACGTGTGATGCCATAACCAGGTTAAGAAAACAATTGGCTGAACGCTGACATCTGTAACTGAAAAGCTTCCTTTGCTCACTGGGGACACTCATCTTGTTTACAATGCCACTTCTGTTACAAGTGGTTTTAAGGACAGCTACTTCTGGAAGTGAGAGGAACCTGATGGGCTTGTGAATTTGGCATGCAAATTTACCAGGTAGATTCAACCTGTTTCCGCACTGATCTGATATAAAAAGTGTGTGTGCTTGCCTCATTTTTTGGGGGGGGAGGGAGTGGGGAAGGGGCAGAGAGAGGAGGGAAGGACAGGTATGAAGAAAGAAGGGAGGAAGCATGCAGGTCTAGAGCTGAATGAGGGTCTAGCAGCAATGTGGAGATCAGCTGCACATTCCCTGCCACGCTGCCCCTGTCTGTTAGCAATCCCCCAGTTCTGCACCTGCCTTGAAAGTTCATTCTTTGGTGTTACTTAATTGCTGCATAGCCTGTGAAGTTTCGGAGACAAATACCTCTACCAATAACCCTCTTCTCATCTTGTCCTATTCTTGGCATTTTCAAAGATCCATGACTTCTCACGTCAGCCTCAACCAGTCACATTCATCTTTTTCCATCTTACCTCAGAACGTCCTCAGCATTTTTTCTATCTATTTTCATGAATCAAAGTTGTTGCTTAAAGCCTGTCTTTTCCCATATGCTGCTGGTTTTGGAGGTAGCAGTCTCAGTAGCTGATTACAATGTTCCCTTTCCCCTGTTAGAACAAAGTCCATGTTTTAAGCACACATTTTGGTTACCCTGATAGTCATACTTACCTCATTTTAAACAAGCAAGCATTTCCCTTTTAAAAATGAGATGTGTGGTAGCCCCCATCTCCCCAGATTTGTCCTAGAGGAACAGCTACAGAGGTACTGATGCAGGAGATCAGCAGCCAATACCCCATGGAAGCAAGTGTTTCTTTGCTGCCTAACCTGGAGAGGTCTTGGGCATAGACAGATTTGCAACTTTAAGGGGGCTCCCAAATCTTAGACATTTTTCAGGGACTTTAGATGACCTTCATTTAAATATCTCTTGCTTTCCTGTGCTCAAATCATGCGTGCTGTGAGCAGCCTAACACAGCTAGCCCAGCTCTATACGGTGTGCTGACTGTTTGTCCAAACCTTGAGCATTTGGCATGTGAAGTCACACTTGGACAACTCCACAGAAGAGGGCAATAATTAAAAGTGTCCTCTTTGAAAACAGGAAGGACCTATTTTATTGGCAAGCCACCAGCAGCCAGAGATTATGCTCAAACTGTAAGTCAGGAAAGCAGGCTATAACACAGGCTTTTTTTCCCCCTCCTTGATCCCTTTATTATGTTTTCTGATATAAAACCAATGACCTGCTGTTGGCCACCAGTTTCCTCCTGTACAGAAGACTTAAGAGTCCTCTTGAGGTTTGAGAGGCTGACCCTGCAGTAAAGAGCCACGTGGGTTTATGCAGATCTCTCCTGGCCCGCAGGGATGTCCAGGAGGAGCACTCAGGGGTGTTGGTGTGCCAGCAAACTGGAGCTGAGAAGTACATGCTGAGGTAGACCTGTAAAGTAAAGCAAACCAGAGGAGTAGAGCTGGAGACACTTTTTTTTTTGAAAGGAGCACGAGTGGAAATCTTTGCCAAGCAGTGTGGGACTGTGTTAAGAGCTACACATGCTCCCAAGAGCCCATAGTTTAGCCTGAAAGTCAGCCTGATTAATTCATACACAGGCCAGCAACATGGAAGTGGGAGCAACAGAATAGAGTGGGGGAAAAAAGAAAGCAGTCAAAAGAAAATACACTTAGGAGCTCTGTGGTGGTGGAGATACTGGGAGCTATTAACAGTCAGGGGGATTGATGCTGGGGCACCTTTAGAAAAGGCAGCAGATAATGAGAAGCAGCATTAAGAACAACAAATAAAGGTAGGAAAGTGTTACTGCTGTCTCTGCTGAGTGACTGTGGATGGAAAAATTTGAGAGAGAGAGTGAAATTATGAAAAGAGCCCAAACAAACAAATTTCACTCGAGTGTTTTTAAATCACCTCCTTTAAATCACGTCCTTTAATGATATACTATTTGCATTATCATAACATGTCAGTGCATTATTTGGGCAGGCAAACAATTGTTGAGTTCCCAACTTCTGCTGCCGGAAAAAAATATTGACCCGGGGGAAAGAATTTCTGTAATAAATACCTCAGCATGAATAATAAGATGAGGTTATTTAAGTGACAGCTCCTTGAAAAATTAGCCTAAATTCCTAATAACTGTACTACATAGCTTAAAGAAATCTAATTTTATCTCTGCCTTCCATACAGTAAATCTCCCTATCACATTCTTTCCTTGCTTCATTGCTATTTCTTTGCTTAATAATCAGCTATTTAAAAGATTGGGGATAATGTTAATAATGCACAAATTAGCTACATAGAAAAGCAATGTTTTCTGTGATTTCAGAGGTAGCCAGCACCAATGTCATTAAACCAAAACCGAGGCTTGTGAAGGAAGCACAGAAACCTGGGCAGGCTGCAGCGGAACGGAGCAGGGACTCTGGCTAACTTGGCGTTGAGCAGATGACATCAGTGTTGCAATGGTAAAATATTTAACAACGGGAGCTCCTCTCCCCTTCAGCATTTTTCTCCCATAAACTAATTAAGCTATAATATTATGAGCGCTTCCTTTCAGGCTGGGCTTTCCTTTTAGCACGACTACAGGCAGGCTAGGCAATGCTGGGTTATTGCTGCGATGAAAAAAACTGGCACTACATTTTGCCTCTGTCTCCTTTATTTATTTCTTTTTTTTCAAGCTCTACACAAAGCCATTCACATGCCCAGTGGCTCAATCTCACTTCCAATTAAATCGATGATAAAAATTCACGTTGACTTAAATGAGAGCAGGTTTGCATCCCAAAGGCTAACAGTCAAGGCTTTTAACAGTCAGATTACTAATAGGCAAAGCAGAAAGAGTTAGAAAATGTCTTCTTCTCTTTTCTTTTCTTGGGAGCAGTAATTCAAAGTGAATAGAGTAGGCATGTTCTGTTTGAAATGATTTTCATGGAGAGAAAAAAATATGTAGTGAGTCTATTTATAATGTGGTGATTCAGCTCTTCTTTTAATGTGTGGATGGGATCTGTTACAGAGAAGGAGGCAGTACACAGCAAGAATTATCGACTCTCCCTTTAAATAGTTTGCAAGCCCTTTCTTAGCCCTCACCGTATGCAGCCCCTACTGTATTACCTACCCTGGGCAGCAGTCTACACTGCTGCTAAAATCTTTTGGCTGATTTCCTTGGTTATATTGGAGTCCACTGCTGAATAAAGAGCAACAGGCCAGGCACACTCCGGGCACTTCCTAAGCACTGACCTCCTGCTATGGACAGAGCCCCTGCGAGACCCAGCAGGAAAAATAATTTCATTTTTCTTTTTTAGAACATTCACAAAATTCAGCAAAAGGAAGAGATTATATTAACAATGGCCACATTAATATTAATTCCTCTTGCATGAACCCATATATATTTGGGGGGGTGGGATAACACACAACTAAATAAGCCTGGAGAAAGGGCTTTGGAGACAGCCTAGCAGAGACAACCAGCATTTAAAATTCCCACAAACCCTTTGAAGATCAACCCAATTTCCCCAGCCTCTGTGTGATTCCCACTCCTCGGAGATGGCAGAGGCACCTGCAGAGAAGAACAGCCCTTTGGGAGAAGTGTCTTGGGTGTTGAAAACCTGCTGGTGATGAAACCCCCCTTTTCTCCTTGTTCCTCTCCCCTACCCTGCAGCAGCAGGGGAAGAGGGATGCAGGCTGTAGGGTGGCTAAGCAGCTCTCCCTGGCACACAGGGGTTTCTGTCACTAGGGAGCAAGTAAGTAGGACATTGCTACTTTGCCCTTGCAGGGCAGCAAGCTGCAGTCAGCTCAATTCCAGCAGGCATGCAGCTGGAGCACTGCCACGGGAAGAAACCCAGTGGCTCCTTGCCTGGCACTGCCCCAGTATGGACAATGGAGTCATTCTGAGGAGGTTGACACCGTGGACAGTTTGGAACCTTCTGCCAGCTGGATTTGATGTTTCTTTGGGATAGCCATGGTTGTGACTGCACACCATGAGTGGGAGCAGGGAAGCCTGCCCTGCCCTGCAAGTCTTGAAACTTTTTTTCTCTATTCTGGGTATTGCTTGTTCATCACCCAGTGGATGCATTCCACCTATAGTTATGCCTTTCATCTCAGTGCTTTTTCTACTCCTTGATTTTCCCCTGCTAGCAGAGCAGAAGGAAACATATTTGCCTTTTGCTGTGTTTATTACCAAGTTCAAAGAGAGGATGCAGAGTGGTGGCACTGCCTGAGTAACCTGGTGTGACAGGCTCACGCAGGAGGGAGAGGTAAAGGGAACAGCTTTTGGGAATGCCGTTTAAGTTCAGCTTGCAGGTTTGCAACCTTTCTGGAAAAGTGAAATGGGTCATGCAGCAAAGACTGGGAGAGAAGTTCCATGACCTGTTACTGCAACGGGAAGCCAGGTGGCTCAGCAGAAGCTGATGGAGTTGCTCTGGATGAATACAAGGGTAACAGGCATCTATAGCATCATCTCCCAAATGTTTGCACCTCTTCTCTCCTCCAGCCGTGATCTGGAAAGTACACCTGCACACACCCACACATGCACTGCGTTTGTCTCCTTTCCTGCACCACTCTCCTTTCCAAACACCTTTTTTTTTTATTGTCTTGGCCTCAGAATTTGAAACAGTCCCAGTCTCCTTCTCTAATAAAAGCAGAATTCGTGGCTTTGCGTTTCTGTGCCAAATATCAAGGACCAATGTCATTCCAAACAACCATAAACCTGATACTGAAATAGTAGCTTGGTACAAGTACAGGACTTCTTGAAGGAGAGGACAGTGCAGTCCTGGAGGCTGTAGGTGTGGGTACCTTCCTCCCATCCCCCTTAGAGCTGTATGACCTGTGCTGAGGGCTTTTGCCCACTCCCATGCTGCGGATGCTCTAATCCCAGCACGCTTTCCTTCTGCTCCAGCTGCACCACATGCCCTACAGACCCCCTCTGGCAAGGTGATGGTGAGGAAAAGATGTACCAATGGCATCACATAGGAAATCCCACGGATCTCTCTGCTGCTTCTAGCTCTGCCTCATCTTCAGAGAGCAGAAACGAGGGAGGAAAGGGTCAGAAGTGCAACGGGGCCAGACAGGAGTCCATGGTTGAGAGGAGGGCACCCAGCAACTCTGGTATGCCTTGGTGCCTCCTATGTGATGACCAACAATGCTGCTGCAGTGTCAGCCAGCAGCAGGACAAAGGAGCTTTCAGGAAACAGGACTTGTTCTGCCATGACAGCCACTCTGCCTTTAAAAAAGGTAGATGACCTTGCAAAATGTCCTCCCCCAGCCAGCCAGCTTTGCAGACCAGTGCGTGAAGAGGGATGGAATCTCTTCCACACTTCCCTGCTGCCACGGGCACTGTTCTGACTCAGCACATCACTCCCCCTGGGATTTTTGAGTTGACCCTGTGTCGGGATGGCTCTGTCAGATCTTGCTTGTCTCAATTTACAGGGACACTCTTTCCTGACTACTGGAAGCTTACCCAAGGCTCTTAATGGCTGTTTCTCCTGCATCATGACTACTGATAAACATTCTTCGTTAAAGTACTGAATTAATCTGTGCTGAATATATGTGACACAGCCTGAAGCCCACCTCCATCTCCATTAACTGCATTGTTCTTGCAGCAAAGAGAAATATTTTAGTCAGTAAAGTGAACAAACACCAACTGTGATCCACTCAGGAAGATGACCTGAGCTAGAAGATGACACTTTTGCTCTTCCTTTTTGACTATAACCAAGGCTAATGGTGCATGGATTATTACACTTCCAGCAAAGCCATCTTTTCCAGTCAAAAATGAGGTGTTTGTCAGTTAAATTCTCAGTGAAACTAAGACATGTATACCATACATATAATAATTTAATTTAAAAAAACATACTGAAAGAAAGGAGCTTTAAAGAATAGTGCTGTAAATGACAGATAAGGGCTTTTTTTTTTTTTCCTGTGGCTTGAGTGAATCACCACTTTTGTTTGCATGCTCCACATAATTATCACAGACTGGATCAGCCTGCAAATATGAACAGCCCTTTGCTTTCCAAGCAACTCACTGCCTAAAGTAACTCTGATAGTGGCACCATTTCATGGCTAACCAGGCTAAGTCAGTTCCTCATCCTGTCAGTATGGAGCTCTGATAATCAGTAAGTTCATGTTTTGAAGAGGGATGGAGAAAATCTTTCAATGAACTGTGTGGGAATTTCAAAGTATAAATAGAGCTTAAATGAGGGCAAGGATACTCCTTTAGTACATCTCTTTTACACACTTAGCAGAAAGTTCAGAGCCTGTAAGAGTGTAGGCTCACTCCATACACCTTGCAAAGCAGTTTTCCTACAGCAAAGTCAAACAGTATGTGCCAAGCAGAAAATGCCTTCCCACTCTGTCCTTCAAGATGTACTGTGCCTGATTTCCTGCACGTGGCATAAGAGTGTTACAAATACAGCCAGGAATTATGTATTAGAGCTTGCATTCTGTTATGTGCTCTCTGCTGGGACCATCTGAGGGTCTGAGCCTTAACGGGGCTCAACAAAATCTCTGAGGATGCTCAGAGAAGGCGGAGGAGGAGAACATTGGAGCAGAGAACAAATGAAATCACAAAAGGTTTGGGCTTGTTTGGGAAGATTTTGTGTCCCACACTCATTCTCCTTCTCTGTCACCATCTGGGAACACAGGATGAAATCAGAGCTCCTGTGGGGATAGCTGGGATGATCGTATCGATGTGTGGAAGAAGGCAGGTGAGGTGAGAATCACATGCTCCTATCCAGGACCCAAAGGATATGTACACCTCATGTGAAAGGAGAGGAGAGAAAAGAGCCTTTTAAGGGAGTACTTTAAGTCTATTCAAGACTAAGCTTTGGTTCATGATTTGAAGCAAATCTTGTGAAATGGATGAATTGCAGACAGTAAGACAAATGCTGCAATGATTATTACTGTCAAAGGTGCCTAACTCCTTCAGATTCCTTTGAAATTCCCTGTGTTGCTGCATGTGGCACTGACGGAGCGGAGTACGGGCTCCAACTAGTACAGGAAGAAAAAGCTCCCACCATTTTCAGGCTTCATCTATGGTTTCCATAGCAGATTTGGCAACATCTCCAACCTTCCTCAGCCCTACACCTATTATCAGTTACGTTATGTTACAGTGCTGCATTTTAATTGCTGTATTTTCTGAGACAGAGGGAGCTGAATCTAAATATATCTCAAGCACCAGCAGTGATATTTAGCACAGCTACTATAATTTTCAGCCATCGCCAACAAATAAACTTCTCACTTTGAGCAAAGAGCTTCCCTCAAAAACACCTGAATGTTTGACAAAATTCCATTTTCTGTTATTTTAATATCATTAGGAGGCCTTGGCTTTCTTGATTGGTGGGGTGTGCATCTAAACTGCCAAGAAATTACCCATTTTCAATCACAGCTATTTTCCTTTTATGAATGCAGACACTGACAAGCTCTAACAAAGATGCTCAGCTAGGAAGCTTTTTCTCCTTTAAGAGAAATGAAATATTGCTGAGTTAAAACCACTAATTACAGCTTATATTAACAATACTTCCTGACAAAAAAATAAATAAACTATAATTAACTGCTGGGTTGTTTTTTTTTTCTTTAAACTAGGGGTTTGGCTACAGGCTGATGGCTGACTCCTTGAAAAAGTCTTCTCAACTGGTACAGTCTAGTTGGTAGATTCCTGAAAAAGGAACTATCCCTTTCCCACAGTACAGACATACTTTTCTGTCTAAAGTTTGCTTTGTAGTTCTAGTACAAAACTTAATGTATGCAATAGAAAGCAAAGAATTTGAATAAAGATCACAGAAAAAAAAAGAAAAAAAACCCCAAAGTACGTCCTCTGCTTTGAGTATTTTAGAAAGCTCTTGGAATTTTTGCTAGTCCACAAGGGATACTTTAGAAAGGGGAAAATTACTAGGTGAAATGCTTAGGCTGGAGTAAAGTGATGCACCTGCAGAGATGTATACCCAGACCTCTGCTCTGTTACCCAAGTGCATGTGTCCCTGTTTTCTTCTGAAGTGCTGTTTCCTCCAAGGTCTTCCACTGGGACTGGGGAACTGTTTCCCACTCCCTTTTCCTTCAGAAAAAAATGTCTGAACATGACTTGTATTTGAAAATACTGAGAGACAGAGCTTCCCTAGAAAGAATTTTTAAATGATCAAGTTTTGTATTCCTGGAATTGAAAGAGATCATAGAATCAGAGAATGCCTTGGGTTGGAAGGGATCTTTGCTGGAGACAGAGACATGCACACAGAGATGCAACAACTGGGCTTTTCAACCCGATGGAAATTAAGGGAGCCATGGATGGCAGTGGAGCATCAGTCTCCCATGGGTTATTTTGCTAATTCTTTCCACTGAGTTGCACCAAAGATCAGGAGGACAAACTGAATAGTGTAAATGGCATTGAAAAGTAAGGCAGGAGTACTGACCCAGTAGGACACTTCCTGAGTGAAAGCACTCTCTCATTTAAATGATATCTACACAAAGTGTGCAGGAAACACTGAGCCTGATCAGAGAACTGAAGGTGAGACTATTTATTTACCATTCTTATAACTACCTTTGTATTTTTCCCATGAAAAGTAGCAATCTAAAATGGACTACAAACCCACATTATTTATCAGGTAAGGGAATATTCAAAAAGTCTGTCCTGTGATGATCCAAGGACCAGCTCCTGCTGTTTTTACTCTCTCGAGCAGAGCTTTGGTTTGTGTGTATTGTCACTGAAATCAATGAACACAGAACGGAGCAAAGTCTGAACAATCACAGACAGGCTGGAAACATATTCTAAATTATTCAGCTCTTACCCCCAAATTTACTCATGTTTATCGACACATGAGGAGACATGTCTTTGTAGCTTCCTAAAATACATCAAAGTGGAAGGATCAGAATGAGAACATTTTTAACCATCCATGTTATTTTACCAACTCAAAATACAAATCCAGACCACTCCTGGGGATTTTAGTGGTGTACCTCTCTTTTTGATGCAGATATTTAAAACCTTGTATCTCAGTATACCCAATCTGATGCAATATTAAAAAGGAAGACTTAGCTGAGTATACTCTAACACTTCATTAGAAGGGACATCCTGGCATGCAGTGTTTCAAACAAGTGGCAAAGTCAAGCCAAAACAAAGAGATCACGTTGCAGCTCACACTCCAGCTGAGGTAAGCCTCAAAGTCAGCCACTGAAGTGAAAGATTTGAGAAATGAAAAATTAAATTACAAGCATGTTCTCTGCTCAAAACATGTAAGGCAAAGCTCACACCTTCAACTGCTGAAGTACAGAAACAAACCTGCTGAATTTCAAAAGGGCAGATCATGAGATACTTGCAAACTGCTCAGTGTTTAATTCAGTGATTCTAGTCAAATTTGCAGAAAGAAACAAAAAGATCAATGCCAGCGGCACTGGAAGCACAGTAACTTTCACTACCTGAGTCAGATCTTTCAATCTGCATTCAAGAACAGGCAAGAAATCTGACATGTCCTCTGGATCTAGGAGAAAGCTTCAAAGGCTAATGCCAAGGATCACATTTCTGAGTCTGCTTCTCTCAGATGTTCAGTGAAGTCCCGCGCCTGTACCCGTCTCTCACTCTCTCTTTCCACCTCTTTCATGTTGGTTTCTTCTACTTGTCTCAGACTCGGTTGAAAAGATGTGCCCCTCTGGCTGCAACACAAGACACGAGGGTTCAGAAAAGCTCCCATGTCCTGTGTTGTAGCCGGAGGTCTCACAATAGTTTAAAGCAAACCCTCTGGAGTGCAGGCTCCTTTCGCAGGCAGAGCTCTTTCCCTGCACTTTTCAATTCGAGCTACGCGTCAATCTGCGAAAGAGAAGTGGAGAAGAATGGAAATGAGGTGCTGGTGGACAGCAGGCAGATAACACTGTGTGCTGTTGCTCCTGTCAACATTGCAAATGGAAAACTGACCCAAGTAGCTGGCAACCTGGGGCAGAAAGGTCAAGTTCAGCCCTGGAGTTAAAAGCTGCCATTCAGCTTTTAACCATGCTAGATGACAGCAGTCTGAATTAGCCCTGCTGCTTTTCCAGCGTGAGCTCCAGAACTTGAAGACTGAAAACATTTCTTCAGCAACTTTGCCAGCACCTATTTTTTCAATGGCAGATAAAGCTAAGCAAATAATTAGCAACTAATCATGTATAAACAAATCCTGCCTTTTGTTTCTTGTTTGCAAATTGCCCTTACACGGATCACAACATTTCCTCATTTGTTATGCAGAATTATTTATGAATGCCTTCATAATTAATAATTCCAGGTCTGCAGATGGCTGGTAAGGAGTTGTGCACATTTGCAAATCATACCGCATTTCTTAATTATATAAGCCATGTAAAACTTATTCCTGATGAGGTTAGTTGTCTAATTAACTAACTGACACTGTGGATACACAGCTCAAGAAATCACTTTTAGTAAACATTCAAACTTTTGAATTTAAAATGGGCACCACTGAGAATAGTTTCTGCTGATACAGCTCCATGCCAAATATCCACAGGAAACAACCCCTAGAAATGATTCAAAGAGTTAAATTGAAATTCAGTTATGAATCCAAGTAGATATTCACAGGACAGTGTGGGTTTTTTTTACTGCTTGCTCAACTGAAGTCATAAATTAATGCTAACGAAAATATTCAGAGCTGTTGAATTTCTTCCGAGCACAGCATTTACTTGTATGTGTTCTTTTCCTTGTGGACTTACAATTCATTCCCAGCTGAAATGCTTTGAGAGGCAGAGCTTGAAAGGAGTTTGTTTGGGTTTTTTTTCTTTAATAAATGTCAATCCAGTACACTACACTGCTGTGCATTACAATAAAGATCAGCAATTTGGAGCCAGGTATACAAGACAAGATTATTGCTATCTCTGTTCAAAACATCTTTGGCAGATTTATTGCTTTTTTGTCCCTGACTCTCTACATATCACTTTTATGCTGCTGCTACTTCATTTGGTGATTTTTGCTTCTCCAAACACACTCAAAGAAGTGGGAGAGAAAATGAAGTGTACTTAGCTGCTGTTTTTATGAAGATGACCCACTGAATGCCTGCTCAGGAGTTCTGATGATAAGTACTCACATTAATAGAATTTAGTAAATTACATAAGCTGTTTGCTCTAAAAGGACAAACTTCTGCTTAAAAGATTTTTAATTATTTTCTTTTAAACTTTTCTATCTACTTCAAATAGAACAGCTATCAGCTTTGTTCATTTCCATACTTACCTGGCACGTAATGAAGTACAGTTCAGGGAGTCACGGCTTAGATTACACAAAGGACAAAGCTATGAATTAAAAAAATCTTTCCATGTGAGTGTATCAAAAGGAATGCTGTCAAGCTTTTGGACAATAACATGGCTCTTAAGGTTCTCTAGTGATGAGTGCAACAACAGTTTTCAGACGTTAGTCTGCAACTTGAAGAACCCCCGGATATTTTCGTGTATGTATTCTGAGATTTGTGCAAAGAATTATATAGTTTATCTAGAAATTAGTTATTTCCAGCCACCTGCCTTTCTTATCTCAGCTGCCTAGCAAAAAAAAAAAAAAAAAAACCCAACCATCTTTTTTTTTAAAAAAAAAAAAAAAAAAAAAAAAAAAAAAAAAACACCCAACCATTTTTATATTCAGTGTGAAAAAAAAAAACCCACGCCAAGCTCCATCTGTCTTACCAATTCCCTAAGCTGTACCTATATAGGCACTAAAAGCAAATCAAAACACGGTTACTAGAAACTTGGGACCCAGAATTAACCTGCTTTTTGCAGAAAAATTATGTTCAGATAAAGCTAAAAGATTTACTCCACCCCTGTTACAGCAAGGAAATTCAAGGTTAGAGCTGAAATTGCCTCCTTAAAAATTTGGCAATGCCCTGTGGAAAAAGTGTGAAAATCATTTGGGTTAGAGAAGATTCTCCTTAATTAGCCTATATTTCTTTCTTTTGTGCCTCCTCAGTTTTGCTCACTGAAGGCACTTCTAAGAGGAGTTACTCCAGGTTCACAAGCCTTTCTGGAATGGTCTCGTCCGCTCCGTGCGACGTCTCGTGTAGGAAGCAGGATGCATTAGCCCTGCAGCCTGTGCTGCACAACACATCCTGTTGCCTGTTTTGTACTACCACCAGGGGTAAGTCAATCTATGGAAAAAATGGGAAATCTGCTCATTCCTCACGATTAATTTCCTTAGTCTGACAGCACAATCATCTTTCACTCCATGGCTATAAACTCTGAGTCATGATGAATACTGATGGGATGGAGGGTGAGGGAGAGATTTGCAGATCACCTCTTGTGTGGTGTTTCACTTCTCTCTCCCCTGGCGTGAGTGGGAAGCTGGTATAGCAAGTTGCAGTGAGTTATGGTTGAAATCTGGCCTCCCAGCTAACCTGGTCAGTACAATCCTCACAGTGAGCTGTTTGAGAACAATCAGTGGTGATCTCATTAGCTGGACAGTCATTACTTCTATGGTTTGTGCAAGGAGCAAGAACGGATATACTGTGTTCATGTGACTACAGAGATGTCCAAGCATCCTGCCCCCGGGGTTAAGAGCTGCCATTCCAGACTCAGCCAGCAAATCAAACCTCTTAAACTGGAGGTCTGAGAGGAATTTTGACTTCCACCACCAAACCCACCCTTAAAATTTGGTGGTGTGGATGGACCCAAAATAGGAAAGGGAAACACATCACAGGGAATGTGAAGCCCCAGAATGTGAATTTGAACTGAGACAGGGTGATTTGTCCTCATCTTCAAGCCATTAAATGTAAACTAGCGCTTTCCTTTGGATCTGGATTCTGCTTTCTCTGCCCATTACTATTATTAGTTAAGGGAGACATTTCTTGCCACTGTTGGAATTAATTTTCTTTCCCAGCCTGCATTCTTTGTTACAATTTTTGAGTTTGTGACAAATACCCTTTTGTTCCTCTAATTAAATTTCACATCTGTTCCACACCAGTTCACCTTATTCTTTGGAGAGGACAGTCTTGCTTGGGCACGTTAAAAATTCCAGTAATTTTATAGAAAAAGAGGTGTATGTGTTACAATTTACCTAACCACTGTGAATTAATTCTGTGTTTAAGGTGGCACTGTACTAATTACATACTAGCACATTAACGTAGCTGCAGGCTGTAATTGCTTCCCTTTGGATGAACGGTGCACACTTCCAGAAAAGTCCTGAAGAACTGTTTTGGAATGCAAGGAAGCAATTATCAACTCTCTTGTCGCTGCTACTTCTGTATAAAGTGAAAATTTGTCTGACTTTAAGAACATCAATCTCTGTTTATTGTTAGTAAAACACTTTTGACAAACTCTGCATGAACACAAACCCTTGTTGTACTCAATAGGTACACGTCACCTCAGGCAGAATTTGGCCCTCAGTCACTTTAAGTTCACCATGAGCCAAATCTTCTAAGCTGGATTCGCTGTGGGATTTCCCTCATTCCAGATTCCAAAGCCTTATAACCATGCAATTTGGGACAAGGACTCTGAGGGACATGTGGCAGTCTTGCTTTGCCATGGTCACTCACAAGCATTTATCAATGGCAACTATTAAACTTTAACTAGAATAATTTGAGAGAGTGAATCGAAGAAATATACTTTTAAACATGGAAAGCTTCATATGATATTTTCTGAATTAAAGACTGTGATTTAAAATAATCCTGTAAATTGAAAATCTATATCTGATGTGGCTGAAGGGGGACTTCTAGATCTGTCTTAAATACAGATTTTAAATCAATATGAGTAGTTTAAGAGCATTACCATTCAAAGATTTTGTGCCACTGCTGTTAAAGCATTATTAATTCCTGTCCTTATCTTTCTCATTTCATAAAGTGTAAGGGTTTTTTTGGTGTAAGTCTATTAATGTAGGAACTATAATCCATCTTTTTCTATTTTGCCTTGGTATTGTCTCCCCAGATCAAAGTTAGATTATAACACAGAGTGAATTTCATAAATTATTTTGAGTGATTTTATAGGGAAAAAAAAAAAAAGAAAGAAAGAGAAAAAAAGCAGGTTAAAGTCAAAAGCACATCACATATCACACAATTTACCCAGAAGCAGTCAAGACTGCTTGAGATAATCTGTTAAAACTCAGTAATAAAAAGTTTGTTTAATTTCTAAAGATGGCAGATGTCATAAAAAAAAAAAAAAAAAGAGGCTGATGGAAAAAATAAAGCCTCCAGAGTCTGGCAGTTCTGTTCAGATGTCAATAAAAGATAATATAACCTGTCAAATTTGCAAGCATGTTTTATCCAACCGTTGCATTCCACCTTCACCACTCAAGCATTACCTTCCAGGAAACATCCGCATCTGCCTGATTACCCTAAAGTAATTTTGATGAAGAGAGCAGGTTGCAAATTAAAAGCATCTTTCTCTTCCTAGTTCTCTCTCTGTTCCCCCCATCTCACTTTTTAATCCTTCGTTTTTTACGGTTCAGCTCATTTTTTCTTGAAAGGTTAAGGAGCTAGCAATTATTTCAATTGCTCTTGCAGCTTTAGGGTAAGTGTCTCATCCAGCCTTTATTTTAAGGAACTTCCCTTCATGCTTCATACTTGATGTCTCTTGTTGAACACTGAGGTTACTCTAGAGTTACAGTACAATGGTAACTTGGGAGATACTGAATCTCAGTCCTACTAGACTATACAAACTGGTATGGAGATGGCCTGGAGTTGCCATGGATGGGTTGTCCTGCTTCACACTCCCTTGGGCTGATGTTGCACCACTAGACAAAATACTGAAGGCTACTGCTTGTTTTATGTTATTTCAATATATTCCCTTGTGGGAAAGATTTTTTTATACCTTCTTGCCATTATAATTTTGCCAAACATTTTTATTTGTCTTCTGTTAAGTCCACCTTCACATTTCTTACCATCAGTTCATACATCGTGACTTTGCAAAGTTTTGAAGGTTGCCTGGCTATTTCCATTGTATATCTTCAGTTCTGGAAGGAGGCCCAAAAAAAACCCACAGTCTCAACAAATTGTGTGTTTATTTTGAGGCTTCTGCTGACAGCCCTCATCACTGAACTGAGAAAGTTTGCATCATATCCCCATGATATCTCCTCGTGTTGTTAAGCTTGATGAATTCAATCACCCTGGCCACGGTGTTTCTGGAGAATCTGTCCAAAATCTGCACCGACCTCCAAAGAAAGCCTGAAAGTCAAAAGCTCTGTTGCTTCTTTTCCAGCTGTACAGCAAACATGCATAAAATGCATGAATCAATCAGGATCACGGCTATTTCAGGAGCCCGGGTGAAAATGTTTGTGCTAATGATGCTCCAGCATCAGTATTTAGCAAACCTCTTCCTGTGCAAGCATTAGGCAGGGCTGGCTTATGCTGCGAGGGGGCTGCAGTTCATTATCCAGCACCTTGGGTAGCGCAGAGAAAACCCATCTCCACAGGCAAACCCAAAGCTGAGCCAGGCATTAATTCCTAACCAAAAAGCATCTCTTTCCTAAATCAAGGAAAAAAAAAAGAGGGGAAGCTGGCCCAGCACTTCCACTCACCACAGAAGAAATCCCACTAAACTGCCACTTTCACCCTAAGATTGGCATCAGTGTGGGAGAAAGGCTGTTGACACAAGCTCTGTCTCATCAGGCAGTGCTGTCCTCCCATGGGCTTGCCCTGCATGGCTATGTTCTTCTCACTGGGAAGTCATTTCTTGCGTGCAGCCTCTGATGGAGATGCTGGGGCTTGCACAGCTCAGGTTCCTTTGCCTCCCTGTTGCTGCAGGGTGAGGACAGGCAAGGAGACTGTCATTGTCATCATGACAAGCCGTCATTTTTTTCTCCCCACTTCTTACTGAGCTGTGACTTGAGCTGTCCTTCGCCCACAGAAATGTGCTTGTTTAACAGCATCCATGTCCTGCTTGTGCACACTTAACACTGTCTTTCCACCACTTTCTGGGTACCAGTTTCCAAAGCAGACTTAGGACAGGCAGCTATTAAAACTGCCTTAATCCATTAAACAAAATAGCACCAAGGGAAGGCAAGTGGCTATACCTGTGAACCGATATAAAAGTCTCATCTAGTGGTACTCTTCACTGATACAGTGACCCTCAGACAAATGTCTCCCTGGGCTGGAGATACACCACTGAGTATTGCTTCCTTGAGAACTGAGCAGCTATTATAGACACTTTCTGTCTGGGAATACTGCTGCTCACTAGCTTATCTATGGTTATACAGAAAGTGTGGGGCAGAATCAGCACCGAAAGTAAGATTTTAAATCTGAGACTGAATAGGCATCTGCTGACCTATGTAATAATCCTCTGCAGCTTTTGAGCTGGTGTCCAGAGGGCACCAGAATACAGGATTGGACACAGCATGCCTGGTGTGCCACGCTGACATCCAAAAATGAGCCTCCCGGGTGCCGTCAGCCACGTGCAGACGTTGCCACGGAGCTCCTCCCAGCCAGCCTCTGGATCCCAAGTGCAAATAAAGCCTATAAACTTCATCCCCCCAGACATTGATTTCCATATTCAGTCACTGTTAAGCTCCTGTTGGCGTTGTTTGCGGTGTGTAATTGAAACATGGTGAATTATGGAGCCGACGATGGATTTGGAGACGTTCTAAATTTGCCGGTCCGTAGGTGGTTTTGTCCACTGCTACTTCCTGCCAGTACTAAACACTGGCTATTGCTTCCAGAATTAAATACTCTATATGAAAAAATTGTTCCCAAAGCACAACTGACATAAATTTGAAATGATATAATAATAATAATGTACAGTCCATTTGCTGTCTAATGTATGTGTGGGATTGAACAGCTCTTTGCAATACATTCCCTTCTTGCTAAATTACTCTAACTTCATACTGAATAGAAGTACCTAGTTGCTGGCACACCATTGAACTTTGATAGCTGGATCCCTTCCTAAACTTGGGACTGTAGTTGATTTTCTTGCAGAAATTCACAAATAAGAGAAAAAGACAAGATTTAAAAAATAAAATAAAAAAAAAAAGCTTGTCAATTCTCTAAGCTCTGCTTTGTTCACCAGTCTGGAAAGTGGGATGAGGATTGTGAAACGTGCATCAGTTGGAAACGTCCTGCCAAGGAGAAGGTCTGCTGTGTATGTGTTCCCAGTCTCTTCTTCCACTGCAGAAGTACACTACACCTCAGAGCCATAGAATCATAGAATTGTCAGGGTTGGAAGGGACCTTAAAGCTCACCCAGTTCCAACCCCCTGCCATGGGCAGGGACACCTCCCACTAGAGCAGGTTGCTCACAGCCCCATCCAGCCTGGGCTTAAACACTTCCAAGGATGGGGCTTCCACCACCTCTCTGGACAACCTGTGCCAGTGTCTCACCACCCTCATGGGTAAGAAATTCTTCCTACTGTCCAACCTGAATCGACCCATCTCTAGTTTTAATCCATTCCCTCCAGTCCTGTCACTGCCCAACAGCCTAGAAAGCTGCTGATTTTTGCTCACACGACTTGCCAGCAACCCCACTCTGTGAGTACCTTCTACCAACTTCAGTGCAACAGCTTCTAACAGCACTAGCTCGTGTCCCTCTGTTTTCCACTAGCGCTGGCCACGCTGAACTGTGTGGGAACACAGCAAATTATGGAACATACAAAATTATACTCAATTATTACATAATACACACACTGCACCTAGAATCCTGCTCATAGGGCACACGTTAGCTCTAGCTTTGTTAGTCCTTAGGCATGGTAGGCTGTAACTGTGACTGTACCAAGTTGTGCACCAGGGCACAGAAATTTCCTGAAGCATCTACAGCAGAGTTGGCTGCAGTATTTGATTTTGCACAGGCCCCATTGTACCACGTTAGTGAAGGGGTGAAGTCAGGAAGAAACTGCTTGCATTGGACATGTCTGGTACCCGTCCACTCTGACCAGACCTCCTGTTTTATTGCATTTGCTTGGTAGTGAAGGATGTAGGCAGATACAGCCTGATGAAACCAGCTACCAGAGAATCACCCTGTTGTATTCTCCATGTCTTTGATTACTCTTAAACTCAGTTAAGTTTTCATGCAAAGTCCTTCTGACTCCAAGGGAGCACAAGGATGCCCATTCTAGTTCTTAAGAACAGAAAAGAGTGTGCTACCATCCTGTCCATAGATGCCCTTGCGTTACCCAGCCCTCTCGTAGAACAAACACGTTCACTTTAAGGAAGGAGTAACATGCAAGGCATTTTTTTCTAAGTTTAAACAATCGACATACAGTATTTGAGCACTTCTGATACTTCATTGACTCTTCTTGCAGCTAACTGCAAAAGAACAGACATGCAAAAAATAGTAAGTAACTAGTCCGAGACCACACAGACCATGGCTACAGTGTCTGGCAAGGGAAGCATCAAAGCTTAAATATTCTCAAAACAAACCACGTCTGCTGAACAGGGGTGAGCCTGAGAACACATTTGCCAGTATAGCTGGGAAATGCCCTCCAAAGCACGTGCCCTAGCAAGACCAGCACATCAGTGCCCTGCTTTCACAGCCTGCTCACACACATCACCCACTGCCTGTCTCTAAGGAAGCTGCATGGAAGGAGATGAAGAGGAGGCAAAGGACATCACCCTTGCACCTACTCTGGAGACAACCCTTTCAAAGTGCTGTAGATAGAGCAAAGGTACTGAACCGGTTCTCTCGAATATCATTTAATGTTTTCCCCATTCCACAGGGTCAATGGTGCTTTGGGTGAAAAAAACCTCAGATTTGGGCAATTCTGGGAGCATTGTGTTCAATAATGGGAATGAAATGAACAGACAACAGAACAGAAGGTTCCCAAAGATAGCTGTGGGTGAAAATGCTAACAGGGAAACAGAAAATAAAGGAGTCAAATCTCTATACATTCCATACAGCAACCATTGAGCAGTGCAGCCTTCGGCTGCTACATGTGTCACTTCTGCAATGTTGTTAATAAAAACCATCAGCAACAAAATATACTTTGGTTGGACTTAGTATTTAAGTTAATTAAAATGGCTTGCATTAATCAGCATCATGCATTTACAGAGTGCACGTGCCATCTGTGTAAAGCGTCTCTCAGTAAATCTAGATTAGAGCTTGTCATCCAGTTTTAATTCAAGTGAACTGGCTGTAAATTAATTTAAGGACAGCAAATGGTAACCAGAGCATGCTGAGAATGCTTGGTTCGGTGTGGGCTACGCTCCAGAGCAGAGGCTGCCCAGTGACAGCCAACACAGTTGAAGTGGATGCTGAAGAACAGCAGAGAAGATTTTGGTGGGACACAGCACGAGCTTGGAGCTCTGTACATCTTCTCCAGTCAGGCAGTTGGATGAGAGGGCAGAGCAGTAGGTTTACAGCTATGCATACACGAGAGACAGCGAGAACAACCAGTGGTTTTCAGTGAAGTGTTTGCAGTATTATGGGCTGTCTGAGTGTGAGAGAAGTAGCACGAGGCAACCAGCACAGCAGGGGAACGCGGTGCTGAGAGCTGCCTTGTGATGAAGCTGGTGGTCAGCTATCCTGCTTCAGTTTTTGCCAGCACTCCAGTGCATCTGAGCTAAAAACCACCAAGCACCAAACTCCTGGCAGCTTCAACAGAAGAATATGTGCTTAAATAATCTGAGGGTTTGTGTATAAAATGGTATTACTGCTGCCATCTGCCAATCCACCCAAGGAAGTTTTCATCTCCAGCTTGGGAAGTACTGCTTACAAAAGTGGGAGAAGGTGGCAGCCTGGGAAATTCGTAAAATAATATATTTGTATAAGCAACAAAAGCATTTACAATAAAGGGAATACTAGCATTCAGTAAATGAGGACTTGTATTTCTCCTTAAGAGGCCATAGACAGGTATAATTAGCCCCTGTAGCTGTTCTAGTATTCAGACAGATTACCTTTGTAGTCCCACATAAAAGAATATAGGTAAAAGAGAAATTAACTACTGAATAAAACCCTTCTCTGGGGTTCAAATGTTCAAAAATTCTTCCTCATGTAAATACTGTTTTTCTAGCTCAAACCTAAGTAAAAAGGAACAGCAATCTCCATTGCTCAAAATTATGCTCATTTGCAAAACATATACAGAAGCATGCTCTACAACAAACCTCTGTGTCTTCTTATAAGCAGGGAGGCATCAAAATCCATAATAACAACATTTATAAGAGAAAGATCAATATGGCATCTGGAATTTCAAAGGCAGAAGATTATTCTATTAAATTTCTAACTGATAGAAAACGCACTAGGCAAAATACCTAAAAAACCATACTGGGTTTTGGCCTCTCACACTGTGCCACTGAATAAATCGTAGGTAAACCATCACAAAATTACTTATAAAAGATGCACTAGGGCTTGCTTCATCCTCTTCTGATTGTAACAGCAGCTCTCCAAGACAAGACCGTGGCTCAAGATGTCACTGACTTTCTCCAACTCCCATCGTACCAGAGCATCTCCGTTGTCATTGTGATGTGGGGGCACAGATTAAGGTTAGGTTTTTTCCTTCCCTGGGTGCCGCTTTTTTGATATCATGTGTTTGTAGCTAATTTAGTTGTGCTACAGGGAAAACAATAAAAAGAGTAGCAGAGAGTTAAATATTCTGGGTTTGATTCCCATTTTAGATACCTATAAGCAAAACCCAAGAATGGATGCAATGGGTTAGAGCAAAGGTCTGCCCACTTGAGGAGAGCACGCTTTTTACAGAACTGGCATTAAGAGATCTCCTAACACAGGCTTTGCTCCTAGGACTGTTGAAACTCTCTTGTTCTGGTGTCTTGATATAAATAACCCTGAAGTATGGCCATAAGTGGTCAATTATGGAACAGTAAGAACAGGATAACCATATAAAACTTCCTGCTAAAACTCTCTCCTTTAATGACTTCAGCTCAAGACCTCACTTCTTCGAATGTGGGCTTTGCAATGCTCAGTAGATTTATTTTCATGAGCTTCAGTCATACCTTGTAAATTTTTAGTATCTATCATATCCTTTGGGAAGAAGTTTCACAAGTCATCTACCTGCCATGGGACAAACAGAACGAGACAGCCCTGGCTGGTGGGAAGTTGTGGTATCAGCCCACTGGCTGTCAATGTTGTCGTGTACTCTGTTGGTAACTCATCAACGGAACTACAGAGGAAAATAGTTTTGAAGTATGATGATGAAGCAGATGCTGATGGATATTTGCAAAGAGCAGCACGAGGAACATCAGAGGAGAAAGCATGGAAGTGTCCGTTAGCAAGCCTTCAAACCTTCATGGCCTGTAGGTTGGACCAACCTATTGGGTTACCTGAAGGAAGAAATCTGAAAAGTTGTATCTTTGTTCCTTACGGTTTACAAAAGTGATCAATTTTCCTGTTCTTTCATTTCTGCAAGACCTGGAATGACTCTGCATTCTGAGAGGAGGCTAGACCAAAGCAGCAGCTCCCTTTGTCCCCTTGAAACCTGTGTGAAGGCCTATTTTGCTGCAATAAACTCTGACCCTTTTTACAGTCAAATACAAATACAGCTGTTAATGGCACCTGTAAATGGTCTTGTCTTACGGTAAGAGTGCTGCAGCCAGTGACATTAAATCAAGTTGGACACTGGATTTTTACTTGCACCTGAGATAAGATATAGCAACTGCTATGCGACCTTAGAAATTTGTATATTGGTAGTAATTAATTAATACCAGTCATTAACCTGAGAGCTACAAGGGCTTACGGTGTCTGAAGGTCTCCAGTGGATGCTAATAAAGCCAGGCTTTTATATAAGGAACAGAGCAGTTATGGATAAAAGCAGTAGGATAGATGTGACAACCAGCAATTTTAACTTATCACCTTGGAGCTTTATTTCTGAAGGCTTTTACTTCCCACTGATTGCAGGCTTCCAATTTTATGTTGTCATGTAATAAATTACAAAAATTATCTTTTTTTTTCTTTTTTTTTTTGTTTGGCATGGTGCTTCATAGACAAATTGTCTAAAAAGCTTCTTTTTTTTTTAACAGAATGAGTTAAGTATTGCTGCCATGGTGATTATAGGGAGAAATCATCACCTAACAGTAGCCTAGAAATCTGGATACAGAGTCAAAACTCTCTGTAGCCAGGGCATTTGATTTGAGTCCTTTTTTTTACTGTGTCTACGGAGGAGGTAGGGATGGAAGGCTGGAGCAGAGAGGTCATTTTGAAAACTAGATCTTGATCTTTTTTCCTGAAAGCTAGAGGACTGTCTGATATTCATTTGTCTGAAGGAGATCACTCCTGGCAGGGAGGTGAACCTCCTCCTCTCAGCACAGGCGTGAAGGAGAAGGCATTGTCATCCCTGAAGCAGCTGTGAGGATGGTACCACTGTGCTGACCATTTAAAAGCTGTCCCATTTGACCAGGACCATCCCTCTCTAGCACTAAGATAGTCTTGACCCTTGCATATACCAAGTACTAACAGAGTTTAGAACATTTACTGCCCACTGAATTTATATTCTGATTAAGTATTCTAGACCAAGAGGTCTATTTTCTTCTGACAGTGCACATGCTTGATCATAACCCTCATAAAAAAATCAGCAATGGATGCAAAGAGAAAACTTAGAAGCCATTGTGAAGCTGGTAAAGAGGTTTTCAATATTTAATTAATTATCTCCTACGTATCATCCACAAGAGAAAATAGATGTTGTAGGATAATTAGGGAACTAAAAGCACAAAGCCATAAAATAAAAATGCCTTACTCAAAACCTGCAACTTACCTAGAGTAGATATAAACCCAGCAATAGCCTGTTAAGTACTTGACTAACAGGCAAAGTCTTTCTATCAGCAAAACTGAGTGAGATCCAGGATGGAAAGTTTCTGCCATTGATGTCCCCCATGGCTGGGTGGAGAAGGGAGCCCAGGGACTGACAGCTAAACCGACCTCTTCCAGGGACACAGAGATGCAAGTCGTCACTTCAAACTGCTCTGTTCTCTACTACTCAGGGCATTAAATATTAGTCACATTTTACAGTCAGTGACATTAAACTCTTTCATAGTGATCCATGTGCTATAAGTTATAATACATTATTTATAATATTTTAATCATCTAAAGTTCAGGGACCTCAAAGCACGTATTATAAATGCCTATTTTAATTAGCTCTGCCTCAGAGAGAGAAGACAAAACTGTGCAGCCTTATTAGCTACACTCCAGCACCATAATTAAAATCAGAACATGCAACTTAATACACATCAGGACATAAAGCAATGGAAGGTTGGTCATCACCATGGCAGCCTCCCACTCCTGTAACTTCCTTTTTCCTTAACATCATTCCTCATTCCTCCCTGCATCTTCCTGTGAATGGTAGTTTCCACAAGGGGAAAGATCTCTGCTCTTCATGGGCCAAACTCAGCTCTGTTCTTGCAGTAACATCATCATCATCTTCAGTGGAGTTATTCTACACTCCATTGTACCTGGAAGATTATTATTATTATGAGGAAGAATCTTTTTGTTCAGGTATCTTCCCATGTGATCTTTCTCTCTCTTTTTGGCTACCAGCCACTGTGGATCTGTCTGCAGGCACAGAGACCTTGACTTTGCTGTCTTCAAGCATTCTGCCTCCTTCCCTGTCCAAGAATCCCTGAAGATACTTTATTTTAAATATGACAAATGCTGGATTCTGAATGGAAAAAAGATGGTTTCTTAATATATTCTGCCTCTTCACAATAAAGTAACTGTGGGCTGAAGGAGCAAGTCAGTGTGAAAAGGTCATACTGCTTGTCAAAGGGAAAGCATCAATACAACGCTCAGCAGTGCCAATCCCCAGCATCCCACCCTTGTCTGCTGAATGACCACGGTAGTAAATTCCACTCACTGCTATTCCAGCACCTTCTGACAAACACTTCAGACATTAAAGACAAACAAAACTCCAATAAACTAAGATGCTGATCCTAAGTTTCTAGAAGTCAGTTTTCCTGTTGACTTCAAGGTTTTTAGAATAAAACCCTAAGAGCTTAATAATGATATTAAATAAAAATTACCTAACTCTGTACTGGTACTATCAGACAACATTAGTTTTCAACCTTTATTGCTTCCAACTCCTTAAAATTTACTCAAACTTGATTTTCTTAGCAAAGTTCCACAGATGCCTTAGGAATGGTGCTCACACTATGGGTCATACACTGAAAACATCTGCTAAGGGGAAGGAGAGGACATGAACATAAAAACTCCTCAAACCTTACCAGTAACTAAATACAGGAAAGCTCTGGGTTTTGGTGTTGGATTTTTTGGTGTTTTTTTCCAGTTGGTTGTTTTTTTGTTTTGTTTTGCTTTGGGGGGGGGGGGGGGGTGTTTTTTGGTTTGTTTTCTTTTTGTTTGTGTGTTTGGTTTTGTTTTGTGTGTGTGTGTGGTTTTTTGTTTGGTTTGTGGGTTTTCGTTTGTTTTTGGTTTGGTTTTTGGTTTTATTTGTTTGTTTGTTTTTCTTATTTCATGCTAATTGCCAAATTCTCTCAATGCTAAATTGCAATAAATTTCCCTTATTTTCACTCCCCCTGCCCCATTCCATAAAATGTCTCCAAATAAATAATGAAACTGAGTAGTTAAGCTTGCAGAAATTGCCATTACTTTATCAATGCCTGAGCCAACAAACACATTTTTCATGCACCTGCACAAAAGAGAAGGAACTGAATAGCTTTTAAGAAATGTACTACATTTTAATATGTCCCGTTGACATGCAGAAGCTTATCTACAGTGCTGAAGAATGGGGATGGAAGAATGGGCGGAGAGGATTTCACCAACATCTGAGCTCAGAGCCTTCAGTAATAGCAAGAAATTTTGTACACTCTTTCTTCTTTGTGATGAATTTACTGATGTGAGAACAAACAAGTGGTGCCTTGCTCCAGAAACAATTCTTGGCCAATACATTTTGCACCAAATCCTAAACAATAATTTTTAGTA
Source organism: Todiramphus chloris collaris (assembly GCA_025345505.1). NCBI lineage: Eukaryota > Metazoa > Chordata > Aves > Coraciiformes > Alcedinidae > Todiramphus > Todiramphus chloris. The sequence goes on from JANVCC010000319.1 coordinate 5,497,602, forward strand.
ATTTGTAAAAAGCAAACCAATGTGAAGTGTTAATATCTCATTATCTTTTATTCTTACATGTAATATTTCACTTTATTATGTTTGCATGCTATTTTGCATTTGCTATTTTGCTTTACTGTATTATAATTTATTTTGCAATTGTAACTCATTTTCTGATATACATTAAGTGTTTTATTAGTTCTGATAGTTCTGTTAACATGACACGACAGCATATTTAGTGTATTACAGCAGATTTCCTTCCACTACTCAGCATCAAGTGACTGTAGAGACATTGGTGCATGCCTAAATTAGACAAAGACAGCAAGTGAATTTAGACTGGGTTAACCTTCCCCAAAGTTTTAGAGAAGCTCATTAATGTTGCTCTGCAAAGCATCTATAGTCTTATAATGGAGCTGTTATGTGATATTGTTATTACACTTTCTTCCCAAGCTCCCAACGCCTTGGGAAGTAATTGACTTTTTATGCCCTGTTATTCTCACTGGCAATTTTCAGGTTGTATCATCACAACTCTTAATTTTGACTCCTCCCATAAAGTAAAGTTCCCTGAATTCCTCCTGATATTTTGTATGTTTATAAGAAGGACAAGATAAAAAATGGGAGAAGGACACATTTATAGAATGGTATGGGCTGGAAGGAACCTCTAAAGGTCATCTAGCCTGACCCCCCTGCAGTGAGCAGGGACATCCTCAACTAGAACAGGTTATTCAGAGCCTTGTCAAGCCTCACCTTGAATATCTCCAGGGATGGGGCCTCAACTCCCTCCCTGGGCAAACTGTTCCAGTGTTCCAGCACCCTCATGGTGAAGAACTTGTTTCTAACATCCAATCTAAATCTACTCTTCTATAGTTTAAAACCATCACCCCTTATCCTGTCAGTACAGGCCTTTGTAAACAGCCCCTTTCCTGCCTTCTTGGAGGCCTCCTTCAGGTACTGGAAGGTCACTATTAGGTCTCCCCGGAGCCTTCTCTTCTCCAGGCTGAACAACCCCAGGTCCCTCAGCCTGTCTTCCTAGGAGAGGTGCTCCAGCCCTCTGATCATTCTCATGCCCTTCTCTGTCCCTGATCCATCAGGTGCATGTCCCTCCTGTACTGAGGGCTGCAGAACTGGTCCAGGTGAGGTCTCACCAGAGCAAAGTGGCAGAATCACCTCTCTTGATCTGCTGGCCATGCATCTTTGATGCAGCCCAGGATGCAACTGGCCTACTGGGCTGCAAGCACACACAGTATCACGTCCAGCTTCTCGTCCACCAGCACCCCCATGTCCTTTTCTGCAAGGCTGTTTTCTATCACCTCATCCCCCAGCCCGTATTGATAGTGAGGACTGTTCATATGATAGTCAGGATTGTTCATATGTATGAATAATGCTTTGCTCCATAAATAATTCACTGAATTCATAGCATGAGGTACAGGTGTTAGCTTGTCTCAGTTTAGCCTCTTATGGGTATAACCAGTATAGCCATGACCTCTTGGGGACTGGAAGAAGACTGGCTTGTCTTCTGAAGCTTTAAATAACAGAAGTCAACCATAACTTTAAGAAAGATGTTTACAAGTTAAAAATACACAAGCACATTAGCGCTTCAGGAGTTGAACCTGAGCCTGAGGACTCAGCTTGAGAGAAAAGCTTCTCCCAGTAACCCTTGAATTTGAACAGATGCAAAACTGAACTGGGTCTTGGGGACATCTTTAAATAGAGCACAGCAGAGCATTCAGCTTACTGGGGGCAAATGCTACAGTAAATCTTCACTGAAAACCTCTTTGTTTTTTCACCCAGATTCTGTTTTCTCGTTAATGAATATCCATGTTTAAATTCTGAAAGCTTAATGAAGACTTTAAAGAGAAAACAGAAAACAAACTGGTTCAGTCTCCTCTGCAGAGTATTTGCAAAAACCAGTGGATGCCAGACTAGAATCTGTGAAGTCAAAGAAGGGCAGGTGAATGGACACAAAGACTGACAGTGCAGATGGACTTTCCACAGAAAGCTGACAGTCATTTTGGAAATACAGAAAAAAAAGTCATTATTTTTCCCCTCTTTCCCCAGCTCCTCTCTTCTTTTTAACTCTCACGGAACTAACTTTTTTTAACCATGAACTCAAGTGCATTGGGGTAACTTAATTTCAATAAATTAAGAACCAGCTGTTCTTTTTAGAGCTCCATTTAAAAGAAAAATTAATTAACTATTAAATATTTAATCATCAAATATAGTTCCTGCATGTGTGCATGCTGAAATGCAAAATGCTGTCTGGGCCCAGATAGCAGAGACAGAAGATGAAACCAGATGGAACACGATAGAAGGGTATTCTGCTGCTGCAATGAATTCCTTGGAGCTGTAAAAGGTAATGCAGTCTGGCTTCTGGAAATTACACTTCAGGCAAGATGACTAACTACAACAATCACAAAAATCAGCAACGGGAAAGAAAAAATAACTTCCCGCAATAAAATGAGAAAGATAAGAAAGGTAGAGACAAACTAGGAGGTTGACTTTGCAACACCTCATGGCAATGAGCAGTGATCAAGATTACAATGAAAAGATTCATACCCGAATGCTGGCCAGCTTCTTCCAAGTATAGCAGATGATCTAATAAAAGATAATCTCTCCTCTAAAACCTTGCCTCTTGTAGATTTTTAATCCATTCTGGATAAACTACTGCCATTTCATTTTTCACTTGGAGATTTTTAAAGAGCTTTACAAGGAGGTTTATAGGTACTGCTGGGATTCTTGGTGTGTAAAGTATGATGGACTATATTCTCAGAAAGACAAAAACTCCTTGCTGCTTTGACACTTTACAATCCATATCATGACTTAGATACTGATGTGTTATTAGATACTGCATGGGGACACTTAGGTGCCTCAGCATGGGACATACAGAAGGCCAACGTGGTGAGGCTGGCCAAGTGGCATTGATGCAGAAGGAGGTGCCCCTCTCTTTTCCCCCTCCCCCATATAGCTGCTATCCTGAGCTGCAACTGGTGCTTCTCTTCTGCAGTTCATAGGTATGAACCCTCGTTTGAAGACGGACGCTTAAGCCATCCCTTTCTCACAAAAAACAGAAAGATCCTCTCCAACATTCTCAGAGCTCTCACTTGGGGTCTCAAATTCTAGCTTCAAGTCCTTTAAATGCCTGGAGGTGTTTGGTCACTTCTCTTTTATCCCTTGGTACAGTTCATTTATTCTCCCTCCACCCCCCTCCCCAGTCCACAATGAACATTTCATCACTCCTAGAAATTGGCAGAGCTTCAAGGGAAGGACAATCTTGACTCCCTGTCCCACCACCCTTTCTTCAAAGCTTACACTATAGCCTGGTGTTTTAGCTCGTGAGGTAGAAAATGCAAATTCATATCTACTTAGGAAGAGATAGGCTTTGAAGTGGGATCTCCCAAATACTGGATTAATGCCACTAGAGCAGACTGAAGGTATCAATGAATACCTGAGGGCTCAAAGAATATAACACTGGATCTCTAATAATGGATGGTGAGCCATCCATTTCTAAGTTTGAAATCCTGATGGGTCTGAGATGCAAGACATGCTGAACCCCTCAGCACTGTCAAGGCTGGAGACATTCGGGGAATGTAGAGGAGCAAGGCTGAAGGCACATCAAGAACATCTTAACATTAGACACTTAGACTACACCTGATATTCAGAGAGAAATGGTTCTGCACATATGTGATTGCAAAGACCTATATATTTTCTTATCTTGAAAATATATACCCTCACACTTTCAGCATGTCCAAGCACCATCAGATTCCAAATGTAGAACACAGAGCAGAAGGTTGTGAACAGAAGTCTAGGGTACATTATTTTGGGCTTTGTAAGTTAGTGGCTAAACTCTGCAATAAGATCCTGGATACTACAGATACACGGAGAACTTGGTGATGGCAGGAAGGTGTCCTAGGAGATAGAAAATGAGGACAGAACTCTACGTACCTAAAGTCAAACTTTCTAAGCTGTCTCAGTTGAATTCTGGGTTTTTTTCATATGGCAGTTTCACATGTGTGTATCACCTGTGCAGCTGAACACAGTTGGGCACAAACTTATCTGAATCCATTCCCATTCGGCTGCAGGAACAAGCCCTGTGGACACCATGAATTCTACCATGGATTTTGCACAAATGTCTCTACATAAGTAATTTTACACTCATACAAAAGGAGGCTTTTAATATCCTGTGCTAGGCAGCTATTGAAATTTCCTGAGTGTATGAGACAGACCCATTCTATGACCCTTTAACTAATTATTTTGCCATTACTACCCTTGGTGCTTTCCACATTTCCTGACCCCAAACTACTCATACATAACTCTCTTCACATGATTTCAGACTGAATGTGTCTTTCCTGTCATACTCATTTTCATTTAACTCTGATTTGTCCCTTTTTTGAAATTCTGAGCTGGTTTTCATAAAAATCTTATCTACAATCAAAGTTCTGATTCTCTTTAATGCTTTGGGATATGGCCTTATCTCATGCTATTATTAAAAATGAAAAGCTTTTATACAGGTATATTTTTGACCTCTGCTCTGCTCTGTTTGGAATAAAACCTGCAGCAGGATGGCCAAGAATAGAAGTGGTGTCCCTCAGCTCTCAATTCTATACTTCAGCCACTAGATGATGCTTCTTGTGAGTATACAGTTTCATTCAAATGCAAAGCTCTCACTATGTTTGCTTCCGCTTATGATGTGTTAATATTATTTTTTATATCCTGCCTCTCCTTGACCTGCCTTGGCTTAGCAGATTTTCAAGGTCCATTACAGCCATTAAGAAAATTTTATGTAGCTACTTGTCACTCAGCCTGTATGTGAAACGTTCCTATCGAGCAGCTGGGTATAGTTACTATACCATAGTCAGCCTTGTTTGAACAAAGGACTCCATAACTCTTTGTGAATGAAACTTCTGATAATGCATAGATTTTAGTAAACAAGTAGAAACCTTTCAAGGATATTATCACCAGCCAGGTATTTACATTACCTAAGAGTTCAGCACTTTCAGTACGTGATGAAGCAGCCAAAAGTCCTTTTTTGCAATCACATATACAAACTGGGAGGCATCCTGCTTAAACTGAGGGCACTATATTTGTATAAAACAGTGCAAAGGCAGAGTCAATCCCAACCATTACAGCAAAAAAAAATAAACCCCACAACACTGTGGTTCTGTATATAAAGTTACCAGGTAAGTGGATAAAGAGTTGTTAGTATATTGTGCTCTGCCAAGAAGCTGACAACTGAGAAATTAAGAAATAAGCAGAAATGAATAAAAGGGTCAATAAAAGAGGCTATGCTGCACATCAGCCTATTGTGAAAACTTCCAATAAAAAAACTACGACTTACATGCGACTGTGACTTATTTCTGACTGCAGGTCATGAAGTTGTTTTCTGAAGGATGGTAAAAGAAACACGCTATTTTCTACAAAAGCTTGGATTGTAGTTAAAAAATCCTGCCAACCAGGAATGGGGAGAGGTGTCTGAGTAAGAGCAACCACAAGCATAGTCATTATCTTTTGAAAAATCAAGGCAGCACAGACAATTTCTTTGACCCCAAGTATGATCGTGTGTTCACGGCCAGATTTGCACAGCACTTCAGTACCCAGCTTTATTACTCAGCTGGCAAACAGTCACAGTGAGTTAAATACTCCCTGCATTGAGGGGTGGGCAAAACTGAAATTTCTGTTCTGCAGGAAATCCCAGCCCTTCAGAATTCGATTATGCTCAAGATCAGAAAGAATGTCAGTACTTCAGAATTTCCCATTAAACAAATGTCTTGAAGAAAAGAGATTTAGGAATATAAAACAAAGGCATTTTGGTAATGACAAAACAATTTCTTTTTTATACGATTGAATAGTTTCTGTTTGACGTAGAAAGAAGCTTTATATCAATTGTATCTAGATGCTATTTACACCACTTCAGATTACATTTCATGTCATCAACTGTTAACGTTAATATACACCATAAAAAACTAGTAGATTTGTACAGAGCTGAAGTAATTATTTTTTATAATTCCCCATGTATATCTGTGCTGTATCTGTTATAAAATCTTACAATACTGACTACCCTTCATTCACTGGTAAAAACCAAAACAACCCTCCCTTTCCCTACCTCGAAGCTATTCCATTGAAAACTGTTGTTAGTTCTGGCCTCTGTGAAGTGAGTGGGAGTTTTGACATTGACATCAATGAAGTAAAAACTTTGTTCACTTGATTTCAGAAGGGCTACTTGTGCATTTGAATACATGCAAACGTAAGTCCTGTATTGATCTGGAACCTGGACAACAAAACTTCAAGGAAAATGAGCTCATCTCAATCTCAGCTGAGAGCATAGAGCAACACTCTTAAATGTGGTACACAGAGTCTCAAACAAGAGACAGCATTGTCTAGCCAGGGACTGAGACCATTTTCCATGAATTTCCATCATCCGGAACAAGAGTAAAAATAGATTATTTCAAAAGCAGTATAACCAGTCCACCCATTTTAAAGTATCTTCAACCACAGGAAAATAGTGACACTATTTTTACCGTACACTTAGAAAAAAATCATTACTGGTACTGCATTATTAAAACCTGCATGTTTATAAATAAGATACCGATTTCTGACATTAAAGAGACACTGTTCTCAGCAGTTACTATATTAACCTAAAACTAAGCTATATAGTAGCATAAACAAAAGGAGAATTCACCAAATGGGGGAAAATATGCCTCATCGATTCACAGAATCTTAAAATCATCTAGGTTGGAAAAGACATTTAAGGTGATCGAGTCCAACCATAAACCCTACTCTACCAAGTCCATCACTAAGCCATAGCCCCATCTATATGGCTTTTAAACACATCCGGGGATGGTGAACTCAACTACCTCCCTGGCAAGCCTGTTCCAATGCCTGATGACCCGTTCAGAGAAAAAATGTTGCCTAATGTCCAGTTTAAACCTCCCCTGGTGCAGCTTGAGGCCATTCCCTCTTGTTCTGTCACTAGTTACTTGTGAGAAGAGACCAGCGCCGACCTCTCTACAGTGTCCTTTCAGGTAGTTGTAGAGAGCAATAGGGTTTCCCCTCAGCCTCCTCTTCTTCAGAATAAATAGCACCAGTTCCCTCAGTCACTCCTCATAAGACTTGTTCTCCAGGCCCTTCACCAGCTTAGCAGCTCTTCTCTGCACGGGCTGCAGCACCCATTTGTGCTATCATCTAGCACTACCAAGAGGCTCCATGTACTTCTCAGGAAACAAGTACAAACACTCCCAACGAATCATGGTGCTAAATATATGTTTCTCTGTCAGTAAAACACTGCCTTCCATCTTGGTTATGCCTGAGAGAGAATGATTCTTTTTTTTCCTGACTTGGAAAAATCCAAGAGTAGACTCTCTTCCTGCCTCCTGCTTAACCCCTTGAGCATGTGCTTTATATTTGAAAAGCCTTGGGGGGTCGTTTGTCATGGAGCAGGAAGGGCTTCACTGCCCACATATGGGCTTCTTTGCCCACCTACGTTGCCCACCACTTTCCTGATGGCAACTTGGAGAATACAATTCCTGTGGATGTCCACTGGCCTGGATATAAACACAGAGATAAAGATCCTTACATCATCTTAGGCCAATATAGTCTGAAGTAACATCCCCACTGCTGCAAATAATGAGACTAATAAGCATCCCCATCTACCTCCAAAACCAACAGTCAGAGCAAAGGAAAAGGCATCTTAATTTTAAACAATAGAGAAGTGTATTTAAGAGAAAGTAGGTAACAATATTTCATGCATGAATTATTCAATGCAAATGACTGCGAAACGTCATTGAAATTTTCAGAATGATCACTTAAAAGCTCCTTTGTTTTCTTTAAATGAATGTTTATTTTTGGTACATTAGCTTGATATTTTTGGTATCAGTAGGTGGAATGTACGCTCTAATCTAAAGCTCATATGAGTATTAGCCAGAGCTTTGCAACTACTTCCATCCAAACAGATGACTCCATTTAATACTGCATATAACCTTGCTCAGTCTCCAAAATAAATTTGCAAAGGGAGTGGAATACTCTCAGGATAATTAACGTGATAGGGAGGTTTTTTTTTTTTATCTTGATGTCATTATTTGGAACTGACTAAATTAAATTTGTTATGCTAAGTAACCTGGGGCACCAGATGGAATTGGAACCCTATTTCCTAGGTGCAGAAATACAGTAGGAAACAAGGCCCTGTCACAATGCAGACTATTCAAGCAGTCAAAGAATAAGAAAGAAGTTTTGTCACTTGTTATGACTGGTCCAAAAGTGACTCACCTATGTTCCCAGAGCAAATACATAACAGAGGTGGAAACTTAGGGCCAAGTGTTTAAGTACAAGTCCCAACCATCACTATGGAAGAACCTGTACTGACCTCACTGGGTCTGTGTTTGAACTATGTCAGCCAGATACAAGACAAAACAGAAACAGGGAGCAAGTAAGCATCCACTGAAATTCTAGTCTAAGGACCAACTCTGTGGTGATGGATGTGTTGTACCATTTTGACCATGCAATTGCACTGAAGTTCTCTAATCAACATTTAAGTATTGCTGGATATTGTTAGTGAATTTGCCACATGTTTTAAATGTACAAAGAAAGATGAAATATTTTGCTCTACTAATGTTATACAAAACTTATCCTATGTTTATTAATTATCCCTATGGACAACAAAAGCAAATAAGGTGTTTAGCAGTGATGAGAACTAATGGCCTGAGAGAACACTCAAAAGTTTCACTAGAAACTTGTAGATAGTGGCCAAAAGTCAAAATTACCACATGCATAAAACTGGAGAAACTGCAAGGGTGATTCCAGGCCAATGTAGGTTCATTAAACATTCAGCATCTATGGGTTCCTTAATTTTATTTTTTTTTTAAAGGCAGAATGAAAGAGTTAAGCACATAATTATGTACATATTTTTCTTTTTTTCCTTTATATTTTACTTTTTTTAAAGAAGAGTCTCCCTAGAGGTCTCCCAAGGTCTGAATCTATCGTTGCATTTAATCACTTTTGGTGTCTTTCCTTCTTTGCAGCAGTTTTGCCTGAGCACTCCTGGGACTGGTGTTGCATTACAGATTCATCAATGATTTGCTGCTTACTCTTCATTATCCCACAAGTGCTGAGGCAAACAGTTCTTTGCCAGGATCAAATGACGTTCTATATTCGCCTGCAGTTTAAAATCTTGTTAATGTTGACACTTCTGATGAAAGTGAAGCTGGAATGAGTGAAACCTGCAGGCTTTGGTGACTGCCAAATAAATGGGTACTCAGGGCACAAAGTTTTTTCTACGTCCTCTGTATTCCCACAGGGGCATCATCAACTTAGGTGATGTCTTTACCAAAACCACACCGTGTCTATGGGTGATGTTGCTGATGGGTGACAGGGTGTCTGTTTTCTACACTATGTTGCTAACCCAGTGTGTCTGAGAAAGAACTGTGCTTTAAAGTCAATTAAGTTTAATGGAAAGACTCCAAATTACTTCAATGATCTCTGGGCCGAGCTCAATAAGAACTAATTAGGTCTCCATTCCAAAGGTTAGTTGTCAGAATTATTAATGGATTTTTGTTTGTTTTTAATTTCGGATGAGAGTCTCTTCTTTACATTATTTAGAGGGGCTGACATCACTCTGAAAGTGATAAGTTGCAAATAAAGATGCCAGTATTAAAAAAATAAACATTTTCAGATAGTAAGAGAAGAGAAATTTTACAAACTGTGCAAATGGGGTCCACTTCGCGTGGATGAAGGAAATGCAAACTACAGTTAGTGACACCTGTAATTTACTTCTGTGGTATCTACTATACTGCACAGCCTTACCAAACCTTACATACATTCAACATGAGAACAACTAGGCTTGCTGGTGACAGCTTCCAGGTCTGCCAACAAAATCTAGGACCAGAACTGGACTTTTCAGAACCCACCTCACTACGTCTTCTTAAAACTCCTGACAGAGAAGATTGCATGACTGAAAAAAAACTTACCACAGGAGAGAAGATACTTGAAGGTGATGATACAGGTTCCTCACGTGGGAGTGACATCACAGCTGAGCAGTCTCAGCACTTTCTAAGATGTATTAATTCTGGCAGCAGATCATCACCTGCAAATCAAATTAAGAAGCGCTCAAAATCTGAAAGTCACAAATTATCTGATGATTTTACTCCTACTTTTTCTTCCCTACATATTGTACCAGAGGATCATGAACTTTTTTTCTTTGGACTTTCTCCATTACTAAAAATAATTTGCTAAAACATTTCTACATATTGGTGAACAACTTACTGCTTTTTAAAAGGAAGTTTTCCTGGAAATTGCAGGAAACACTTAAAGTTCAAAGTATAATAATATAACACACTGAAATTGTATTCATATAATACAAACCAGGAAACAGATGTCATTCTTCCCTATGAATTGGACAGACAACAAAATTATTTAACTTGAAGCATAGTCTTCAAAAAAGACTTAAAATCAGCTTTTGAATACTGTAGTCCAATTCTCTCTGTCACTAACAAAATGCCAAGTCATATTCTGGCAGAACATGGGCCTGTTACCTCTGCTGCTGAGCTCTGAAAACTTGGTTACAGGAGAAGGAGAGAGTCTGTGTTTGTGGTATAATGGATGGGGATGAGAAGAAAGACACAGCTCACACTTTCATGTGGTACATACAAAGGCAGAGACCAAAAAGCTATTCCTGTAGGCAGGGACTGTACCCTCCTTTCTCCCTGATAGGAACTAATCACCCTGAAATACAAGGAGGGAAAGGAGGTGGTTGCTCCCCTCTCCTCCATCTCCCACTCTCCAAAGGAATAAACTCAAGTGAATTCTGGCACAGAGGCTTTCAAGAGGCTGGCCCCCTCAGCCAGAAGCCCTATCAGCTGCAATATGTATCTGCTTTTTACCCCCTGCAAGTCACAGGTGAGTCCCTATCTTAAAGCAGATCAAACACCAGAGTATAGATGAGATGCACTGAAGGTCGCCTGCTGGAAATCATGGTGGGTGCAGGTGTACACATATTTGTCATTTGTTCTGGGTGGGGATGTGAGCCACTGGCAAAAAATGTTGGTCTGCAGAGTTGGCTTGTGGTTAACAGTCTCTAGGAGAGCTGCAGCTTAACTGTGGGGTACTCTGCACAAATACCAAGCTTTAGAAGCAGTGACTGTTGACTTGAGCTAAGGCCAATGAAGATGTGGGCCTTTCTGAAAATTAAGTTTGTCAATAGCCTTGTAGTTGTGCTGAGTAACAGTTACTCACACTCCTAATAGAGACCATACAGATTTCAGGTTAATAAAAAGAAATACTGGAAGAGCTCAGCTGCATTAAACGCCTCTGCTGAGCCCAGCCTAAAGGCTCAATTATGATGTGCAAGTATCTTTGCAACTTATGTTAAAAATAATAACAAAACTGGCACTAATTTTATGCCCAGTCAATCAGAATGATGCATAACTTGGAAGTTGTTGAAGAAGCTGCTGTCCAACAGTTTTTATGAGCTTTAAACCAAGCCATCCTGATCGGCTCTTTAGAGGCTAATGCTTCTAAGCTTAATTACTCTCCAAAAGAGGAGGAGGAATAAAGATTTAGTGACTCAGTAGACATGACTGCACAGACCTCTGCAGCCAGCTTGGAAACGACAATTTGTTAATAGAGAAGCTTTATTTTTATATTATTTTTCGCCAATGAATTGAAAACAGAGCATTGATTGAGCGATCCAAGCTGAGAATATTCTATCCAAATGGGAGAGCTTTATGGCTGGCAGTTGGTTTCAAGGCTCTGAAGTACAACTTCTGCTTGTTGCTGGTGCTTAAAGATACCCATCCTAGAGCCCCGGACAGTAATTGATGTCAAGCTGACACTGCAGTTCACAGATGAATTCCAGTTGTACGGGCCACAACACTTGTGTAAAAAAACCCTTTTTGTCTCAAACGCTACGAACTGAGAGGAAGGATTAATAGAGCCATCAAGAAAAAAGTTCTCTTTACAAATAGAGTATGGCTGAAGAATACCAATAGCCCACCATGCTCTTAACTCACCATTCAACCCCCTCCTCCTCCGTTCAGGTGAAGCCATTTGTATGTGAATTCACACAGGCTGTCATGCACGTCGCTAGGTTCCTGCACAGCTCAAAAGCTGAGCTCCTTTCCTGTGAACTAAATTTACTGAAGTTATCATGTGTATTCAACAGTAAATGAGAACTAGGTGTCTAGAAGTAATTAAAAATATTTGTGGGGTTTTTTTTTTCTTTGCAGAGAAGAATTCAATTTTCCAGAGAAGCTTTAAATACAAGCTTTTGGCCTTCACAGATATTAGAGTGACTCATATTCTCATTCCCTTGTGTAGCTACATTATTAGACTGTATTTTCCTGAATTCATCAGAGAGTAGGTTATGTCTACAGCCATAAAGTAGAGATAGTGGCATGTCATGCCAGATTAGGTCCAGACAGGAAAACAGGTCTGTAAGTAGAACAGGAGCAAGAAGCATCTAAATTGTAGTACTCCAAAGGTATTACAGAGCCTTTTTGGAATTAAAAATAACAATATTTTGTGGTTGAATATTCGTGTTTTGAGTTGGTTTTGCTGTGTATTAAAACAGACCTGCAAAAAGAATGTCTTCCACAACAAATCTCCTAATGCACCAGTAGAAAATGCCACAGTGAAACATTTTCACCTTAATCAGGTCAGTTTGCTTGGACAGGCTGCTGAGTAAATACCTATGGCACATTATTTGTATTGTAGCTCCTTCTCCACAGCTAAGAAAAATCAACATAGACATACAAGCCAAGTGAAAAATATACTTTTTTTTTTTTTAACAAATAAGCATTAAAGGGAATTACATGTTTTTTTCAACTAGTGATCTGTACATTTTACATGTCTGAAAATAAACCCAGTTATTTTTGTCTCTCTGGATTTTAAATCAACACCCATCACTCTAACAGGCTGTAACAGAGGGAGTGTCCTTGATGTAGTAGAGTTGTTTTCCTGAAAAGTTCATGCAGGGGTACAAATCCTAAGGCTAAGATCCTGTTTTCTGAAAATCTTGCTCAGAAAGCCAGTACATACACTGGAAGGCCCAGCTTTCCATTACCATGATTTATCATCCCCATTTAACCTATTCCCTCCACATTCTTGATGGAAAGGTTTCTAATTACTTGAATACTTTCTTATTCCCTGAAAAAACACAAACAATTACAACAAGAGAGCAAACCAAAGATCTGTGTTAGTTATTTTACAGCAGAGACTGGGGAAAGACCATTACCAGTGGTAAAATTATTTGGATTTGTTGTTGTTGTTGTTGAGATGAATTACCAAGTACAAGTTTTGTTGGGTGAGTGCCAGCAGAAACCCTCTTGTAGTGCTCTTTACAACACTGTACTGGTACCTGACAATTCTCTTGGTATTCGTAGCCTGAGTACCATCATGATCAGAATTTCTTTGAAATTCCTCAGTATAACATTATGGAAACACTTCTATGAGATATGTTGTTGTTCTTTTGGTAAATAGAATATGTAGCTTCACTGTCAGAGAGGGAAGTGATAGCTTTGTACGTGCATGAGATGATACTCTTCAAAATAAAATTCCGTTTCCTTTTCTTTCCTGTGACCCAGGAACCTGCCTTGCTTTGAAGCTGACACAGAGATAAGTACTGAATCACATACAGATTCCTCACTAATCTCTCCTGAATCTTTCTAACACAGACAGGAGTGACATTCCAGCTAAATTTTATTGGTCAGACTTAGATTCACTGAGATGCTGCTGAAGTAAATGGATGTATTTATACATGGAAGAGATTTGAAGGGGATTTTTTTCATTCCCACAGCAAAAAAAAATGACACTATTCAAAATAGATGTGTTCATTAGATGTAAAAAAAAAAGCAATAATTCTTTTTTCATTAACTCCTTATTTTAAATGTATTTCATAATTTATTTGTAGTGGAAGAAGGATTTATAAGTAGAAATCACAGGAGAGTCATCATTCATGTCACATCTGTGCATCTTACCAGCTAATCTGAAAATCTACGTGTACTGAGACTTCCTAGTATCTTCTCAGAATTGTTTGTGATATTACTTATGAAGGGGCTTAGGCTAAAAGAAAGCTTTTTATACACCAAAAGAATATTTTATGCATTTTCATATACTTCTTTGTTCAGCCATTTCATGCCTATTGCTGAAAATTTGAAAATGAACAGCCAAATCAGGTTGTGATCCATCTGCTGCCTTCTCCCTGTAACTGATTAATAGCTGTTATATCCTACCCTACTGAATTGGCTAAAAGATGCAATGGCACCAGTAAGGAACATACCATGCTTTCTCCTTCTACCTACTACTTTGTCATAGTGTCAGATTATTTTAATACGTGAAACAGCAGGAAAATGAACAAAATTTTGTCTCTTTTCATTCCCAGTACCCTACTGAAACCTTCTACTCCTATTAATGACTGTAGTGGATGAAAATAGGAAAAATTGTCCTATTCCTATCTCCCTATGAGAGAGATTAAGAAGTCAAGGAGGCTGTGTTCAGCTGCTGCTAATACCCTAGATAAGTGACACTGGCCTACTTCCCACGTTTCAGTGGGAAATGTGAAAGGGTGTTTGCTTCCTTTGGCCCTGAATGTACTCTATGCATTTCCATTGCAAGCTCTTTGGGGCAGAGTCTGCTGCTGAACATGTTTTCCCTGACAAAAATGCAAGTAATAACTTGTTACCAAGGAACCTTATCCATGCAGCCATTTAGTTGTGTGAAAGACCTTTCCTGAGCACTCAGTAAAGTACTTGTACATTTGCAAATCACCAGGGTGCCGAAAGAAAATGTAATAATACTTAAAAAGACAGAAATAAAACCTGAGTCAAGTGGCAAAAAGGCCATTAGTGAAATACTGGGCACTTGGACAAATCCCTGCGTCCTTCTGTTTCCAAGCAGTTTCATCTTCCAAAATATTCTGCACTTCTCATTTTGCATGTGTGGCTCTTAAACAGCTTTTACAGCTCAGCTAAAAAAGCCACCACTGTGAGATTCACCACCAGGTGAAAATACTTTAAGGAATCTAGACCCTGATCTGCAACCCTTTTCACACACAAATGATGTTCATTGCTTTAATTACAAAATGAGCAGGATTATTTATGTGAGACAGAAACAAGGTAAGCTTAGGAACTTAAGAATTGCACCAACATAGTAAAGCATGTAAAAATATTTACTAAAACAGAAAAATGACAATAAAAATAGCATTTAAACTCTATTCTGTAGTACAGAAAAAGGACAGTAAATTGAGCAAGTTATCTTTTACAAAGTTGCAGCCAGCAAGACCTTGTAAGAACAGATCCCATGTCTAATCTGAATGAATACCCACGTCAAAAAGGTGATCCTGGAAATAAGCAGAGTCCATGCAGGATGCCAAAGGTACTGTCCACAAACCAAAAAACATCCGAGAAGTCCTGAAGTACAAAGATAAAGTTTGAACTGCCAAGAACCCAACCCAACTGAGTTATATCTTGCAAAGGATACGAAAAAAAATAGCAAAAGGCTCTTTGGTAGTACAGGCAAGGAACCATGCTGTGCCAGTGCAGAGGAAGGATGGAGTAGAGATTAAACACAACACAAGGAAAGGCCTTGAATGAGTATTTTGCCACAGTTTTCAATCAGAAGTTTTAAGTTAAATTTAGAGACAAAGACAGGGTTAATAATGAGAATGCAAATAGAAAGTACCACAGCTAACTCAAAAGCTCAGCTGAGAAAGTTTAATGAATCAAGCTTGTAATGCTGGTCCAGCAAGAAGTATTTTTAATAGCACCATTAAGTTGGGAGTGCAACTGAAAAACAGTAAATATGGTTTCTGTACTTAAAAATATATATATATGTGAAGAAAAATAAGAGGAGAAAACAGCTGGGAAAATACAAGCTATTTCATTTGACCTCATTTTTATGAAAGATCTTAAAATACATTTTGAGGATGACAATATATGAAGACAGAAAGACAAATGAAAAATGGGATAAAAATCAATTTACCAAAGGGACACTACACAAACTATCCATATAGTTTTCTTAGATGAGGTAAGTGATTTTCTGAACAGATGACATGTAGTAGTTCCCATCATTAAGAACTTCAAGAGTGTATCTGACACCATGCTATATGTTGTTAAGGAATGTGAGGATTAAGGAAAAGACTTTTTTTGGTGGTTAAAAATAGCTAACAGAGAATCAGTAACAGGTAAGTGGCATTAAGAAAGGATGCATCAAATCAGTTGAGCTTAGTAGTGAGGGTCTTTAAGATCTAAGATGGGATCCATCAAGATGCTGCTTCTGCTGTCCTTTCATAGCTTTTGATCACTGTGACACAGGCAGAAGAACACCTACCTGCACACTCTTGTACTATCAGTACAGAAATACAGCAGCTTGAAGATGGGAGCCATAGAAATGGGGTGGACAAGGTCATATGCAGAACATTCAACCATTCAACTGTAACTTGGGAGATGACTGGGTAGAGAAAAATGACGACTGCAGCTGCCAATGAGAGGATGACTGAATGTGTAACACAGTGAAAAAGGCTAGTGAGATGGCAGGACATAAGGATGGAGGTTTTCAGTACAACCCAGGAGGCATCTGTGGTCATGTCCAAAGTGCGGGTTGTGCCTCACCTGAAATCCTATACACATTCAAGAAAGATGAACTCAGATGGGGAAAAGTGCAGTGAACGGCTTTTAAAACGAGTGAAGGGATGAAGATCTTCCATCCAAAGATACTAACAGAGCCAAGTTGTTTAGCATAGCAATAAAAGAGATAAGTGAGGATACAACTGCTGCCTAGAAATGCCTTGAGGAAGATGCCTCCAGGTGAGAGAAGTGTTAAAGGGCAACACTAGCATGCAGGACATAAGAAAAGACAGTATACATGCCAGACATTGATCTAGGCTGTAAAGAAGGGACATAGCAATGAGCCTATTGGTTCCTCAAATAGACTCCCAGTTAGAAGAGTTAGGGCAAAATTACAGCCTTTGAGTTGGAGCCTGAGATAACAGTTGGAAGAGTTGCATGATCATTGAATTGCCCCCACCTATTGCTCGTATCCACTGGACACGGAACGTCCTTTAGCTCTTCCATGAATAGTGTCATGGTGATATTTTTCCTGCTTGGATGTTACTGGTTGTATTCTGGGGGACATATCCAACAACATTTACCATTCCATTTTTCACATACAGTCTTCATTACAAAATCCATGTAAAACTAATTACATAGATAAAGGCTTCTGTGATAATGCAGGCTATTTGTAAGTGAAAATAAATAAACAGAAGAACGTAGGGCCCAAGATTATCTGACTAGCTAAGGCTCACATAAATACAATCATCAGGAGCTTTAATTAATATTAATTAAGTCTTTTGTGAAATAATCCGAGGCAAACTGTGGAATTGTTTTAAAAATGTTATTAGCTGCTCAGATGGAGTTTGTCAGATGGGTTTTCAGTGCTGTAAAGCACAGAAATTTAACAGAAATAGTATGTTGCTGTACTTTCAGAACTTGTGGAGAAATACAGTTCTCCTGAAGAGTGAAGATTTGTCACTTTGTATGAGCAGAGAGGATCTGGCCCAAACATTCCTGTTTGCAGATGATGGCTTCACTTTGTCTTGGCACAGTCAATCGACAGAGGAAGCGCAGTGGAAGTAACAAAGCCTTTTCTCTATTTGCTGATAAAATTTTTAGCACATTTAAGGAGAAATCTGAAGAACCCCAGTAACTTCTGCACCACAGAAAATGTGTTGAGCAGAGGGAAGAGGACAGAGAGGACATCAGTAGTTGCAAAATCCAAACCAAACCCCAGGAAAATGTATCCAAAAAGGGAATGTCAAAAAAAAATAACTCTTAAAATACATTTTAAGGAAGTATTTGAAAGAAGCTTTCTAGGACATAGTGCCTATTTATATCCATTAAGTTTACACCTCTTTGAACACAAATCAGGACTTACACTAGGGATGAATCTAATCCATTCTGAGTATCCAAAATAATAGGTTCAAGGGATTAGCCAGGACAACAGCCTTTTTTATCAAATAGAATTCCTTTGTATCCATCCTCATACTATCAGGAACACAGCTATCTCCTAATTAGCACATCTCCAACTTTAACCTTTTGTCTTGACTGCAATCTCTTAGATTAGTGATGTTCAGCCTCTTCAAAACTTCTTCTTTCATAAATTGACTATTTCCATGGTAACAGCTGCTGCTTTCATTCTACAAGCATCAAGAAAACGTTATTTCCTTTATATCAGTGCACCAGGCTGGGTGTGCAACTTTGGCCTTTGTCAATGCTCTTTTGAGACAAAACTGTTTATTCCAGAAGAGGAGGAAACAGGTGCAAGCACAATTCAGGAGGCAGTTGCTGGCTGATCCATGAAGCGGGATTGGCAACGGTCCAAAAGGGAGCTGTCGGACGATCCACCTGCAATGCCAGTATGTTCTGCAGCTGCAAGAGGGAAGGACAAGTACATTCAACAGCAGCCACCAAATTCAAATCAGTATTTTCCATGGGCTTTTCTTTTGCGTTTTGGGTCTTTTTTATTTTTTCTCTTGTTGCCCGTTTCTTTGGTGGCTCCACAAACAAGACATCAGCTTAATACCCCCCACAATAGTTAAGAAACACTTAATGTAAATCAAGGGTTCTCATTTAAAGAGCATTGAATTAAAATTAATAGAAGGAACATCAGTTCATGGCTGAGAAGCTGACACAGTTTTAATGATCTGTGTCTTCAATGCTCACACCAGCCTATAACAAAAGTTCTAATCTCAGTTGAAGTCAGTTCCCAAAGTAGCCTCAACTTCAGTGGGACCAGCAAACATTCACAACAGAGGTACTTTGCTGCCAGTCATGAGAAATTCTTCTGGAAGTTTATCAACTTTTTTCCACAAAACCCATCTGTTCCATATGAACTCACTCTGACACCTTTACCTTCTTTGAAAGTGAAGGTTTCCAAGTCAATCTGTGAAGGTGAGAATGGATAAAGTGAGATTCACATCTACTTCCCCAGCAATCTGCTGAAATAATCAACCTTTCCCTTAGTCACAAATGTAAGATTGTGTCAGAAAATAGAGCTGCAATTTTCAGAAGTTGGTACTGCATGTTTAGTTTCTTGACTTGGTCTTTAAAATATACATTTTTTTTTTTAAATGAAATTTTTAGCACTTATATAAAGGACTAGCAGACAGCAGAGACTGGAAAATGAAACACAATGCTAGCAGCCTTTTTTTTTCCTATCCTTACTTCTTCATTAACCCTGTCAGCAGTAGACCAGGTGATTGCTGTTCTCTCCTAAGATGCTTTGCACTGCAGGTATACCAATACCTGTTTGTTAATGAGACACTTGGAAAACTTGAGCTCAATCTGGATTGGGGTGCACTGTTTTAAACCAAAGCTACTGAGTGTTGCAGGACAGAAAAATCACAGATCTGCTCTTCTGAAAGCAAACAGTCAATGGCTGCAGTTGTGCAACCTGTGTAAACTCTTTCTTTGCCTAGTCCAACAAATGTAAAGATAGTTGAGAGATGGATTAATTTCTGAGTGTTTATCATGCTTCTACATCTTCAGAGTTTGCTACTGTCACAAGGTACCAAAACCAATACCTATGGTAAAGCTGAAAAGGAAACCATCACCAGTTAGAAACAAAAAGCAGGCTGTAAACATCCTGCAAGCACTAAGCCAGTATATTCACTTGAGCATCACAGAACCTGGAGGCCATTCAGATTCAAAACCCAATTCTGGATCATAATCCATAGAGGTCCAAATTAAAACCTCAGCTCTGGACTCACATTGGGAAAACCTGAGTTTCGGTTTGAGCTCAGAGTCGTAAGCTCATGTTTATTTTCACTTCAGCTCACAAAAAAATTGGTGAATAATCCAGAACTACTCATCCAGGAAAGATTCCAAAGGTTTGCCGAGTTCCAGATAATAGTCCATGGAAAAAACCAAGTGCACAGATCTTCTGGCAGGAGATGCCTCTATCCACGCTCAACCTGCACATGTTCCTAGGGTGGCTGTCAAAAATTAAATACCCTTGGGAAGGGCAGGATGAGGGATTTAATCGAACCATACCTCTGAATGCCACAAATACCCCTCAGATTTAATGCAAAGGAGTAACAGAGAAATTACTGCAGGTTAATGAAAAAGAGAAAATGGCTGGCAGAAAGGCAACGTCACAGCAGCAAAAGCGTTTTACAGGGCAACCCAGAGATTCTGCACTGTAGATGTTTGCACTGCACTATAAAAAGCAACAACAGCAACAGAGGCCTGTGTGAGGATCAGATGTCACAGTGTGATAGTGCAGCAGAGATGCTGCACTGGAGCTACTCAGGCAGAGCACTTCACAGCTGAAGGAGGAGGAAGAACAGCTTGTCAATTGGCATTCCAGCAGTTAGCTGCCAGCCAGGACTCTCAAAGTTGCACTTCATACCCCTAATTTCACAAGGGTCACACCAGCAAACTGTTGGGGCTTAACAGACCAAAGACACACTTGGTTCTTATTCCAAGGCCCTTTCCCTGATTTTAATATTGATGACAATGGAAGGAACATCTCAATAGCTGCAGAGAAACGCCAATGCACAAATGTGTTATACTCAACATATGGAAGAAGTCTGAAGCCTTTCAAACCACTTATGTTTTCGTGAGAAAGCTGTGGATATCAACAGCAGAATGAAAAGCCTAAAACGGGAGGCAGAAACCTATATCCTACTGTACTAACTTGTATTGTTGGAGAGGAAAGTAAACGGCAATGTATTAGAAACAGGGTGAGCAGCAGAAGCAGGGAGGTGATTGTCCCCCTGTGCTCAGCACTGGTGAGGCCTCACCTCGAGTGCTGTGTCCAGTTTGGGGCACCTCAGGACAAGAGAGATCTCGAGGGGCTGGAGCGGGTGCAGAGGAGGCAACGAAGCTGGGCAAGGGACTGGAGAAGAGATCACATGAGGAGCGTTTGAAGGAGCTGGGCCTGTTTAGTTTGAGGAAGAGGAGGCTGAGGGGAGACCTCATCACTCTCTACAACTCCCTGAAAGGACACTGCAGAGAGGCAGGTGCTGGGCTCTTCTCTCAGGTCATTAGGGACAGAACCAGAGGGAATGGCCTAAAGCTGAAACAAGGTAGGTTTAGACTGGACACTAGGAAAAAATTCTTCATGGAAAGGGTAGTGAAATATTGGAATGGGCTGCCCAGGGAGAGGGTTGAGTCCCCATCCCTGGATGTGTTTAAACATCGCTTGGATGTGGTGTTGGGGGAGATGGTCTAGGGGTGAACTTGTAGAGTAGGGCTGATGGTTGGACACGATGATCCCAAGGGGCTTTTCCAACCTGAGTGATTCTGTGATTCTATGCTGAGAATTTTCAAAAGTTGTATTTATTTTGGATTTCCCTTACAAAATAATATTCCATGAATATGCAGCATGCTGAGTCTGTGGCACTGGTAGTGTGGCCATCACCATGGTACCTGAGCACTCAAGCAAACGATAAACCAGCAGAGCAAATGAAACAGAAGTGGAGAGACAAAAGGTACCATGACAAGCTCTGTGTAGACCTGCCAGTACATGTCTATCTGGACCTCTACTCCTTCAGGAGGTAGGCGAGCTAGCTGACTTCTCCACTCTCCTGTCCTTCACCCATGCTCTTACAATAACCAGGTCTTTTCTTCCAAACAGTGCTAAGGGATGCAGAGGTCTCAGAATGACTTAGGAGGAAGGGTGAGATTAATAAAAAAAACAAACCACAAAAATTTTTGTCAGGAAAAAATTGCTTAAAGACACAGCAAGGAAAAAAATATTTTCCATTTGCACAAACTATGAATTGGCAACCTTTGTTACGTCTGCCAGGCCATCAGCCTGGCCACTTGAAAATTACTTTTCTGAAGACAGAAAAAAAGCATTTTCCTCACTGAAGGCCAAAATGACCTTTCAGGAGACTGATGCAGACCATACATGAACACAACTGCTGGCATTATCTAGCAATGATGAAAAGAACACACAAAAACATATGGCTATGGGCCTTCTGGAAGAAGTCTGGAGGCAGCATCAGCCCCACCCCTCCACACTTCAAATAAGTAGCAAGTTAAGGCCAGCTCTGCTGATGTTCGTTTAACATATGTGCATATAACTATGTGGAGATTTTTCTAGCTGGGGATGCTGAAGCAGAGACCTCTGGGGTTTTAGAAAAAAATATTCTGCTGAATCACCTACCCCTTGCTGTTTTGTTTTCTGTATAAAATCTCTGAGGAGCAGAGGAAAACAGAGGGCCTTGCATGCAGGCCAACTTTAGAAAAGCTAGCTCCTCTCAGTGCTGGGGAATTACGCAGCTATAACACCATCCTCCCTGAAGAAGTTCCCTATTTTCCATCACTAGTCAAAGCAATAATATTGCAGCCTAATTAAATTACTGTCATGCAGAGTTTTAGCTCTTTACTGCAGCTGCTTCAGACTTGTGAAGTAGTTACATCCTCTCCATTCAAGTTTTGGGGATTTTTTTAAGAGAAATAAGTTTTGGGGACAATGCCACAGGACCAGCAATGAAGACTCAAGTGGTTTCTTCCCAATGCAGGTACTGTATGCCGTGCTACCACTGTGCCTCAGCAGCAGCTCTGAAGCAGATGAGGAGTGCTGCAGCACTCACCCATATTCAACTGTGAAATTCTGGCTTAAAGTTCAATCTAAGTGTCAGTCTGATTCTGTTACCGCTCTCATGTCTAAATGATATCTATCACTGTCACCTCTAAAGATTCAGATCTTCTCTGCATTCTATCAGGCTTTGTCATCAAAGGCTGAGAGAAGATATATTTGTTTAGATGTTGTAAATGGCTTTGAAGATCTCAGCTTCAGCAAGGTTGATGAATTAAGAATGTCAGCTGGGCAAGGAGTTTAATTTTGAATGAATTTAGCCAAAACTGATTGCTTAAAACCTGATAGGAATCTTTCAAGTACATATTATTTCACATACTTTAGCAGTAAACATTCCGCCCCTTCTTGCCATCTGACTCACCAAGCATAAAACTGGAAGACTCTGAACTGATGCCAACTTCTCAGACATAAGACCAATTTTGGATACTATAAACAGGTGTGAGAAGCTGCTTTCGGGCTGCAGCAGGGAGTACAGCCCTCAAATAGTTGAGCCCTCTATGCCTAAATTCCTGCATAAAACCAATGCTGTTAAGCACCCTGAACAAGAAAGCCAAAGCATTTTATGACAAAACCCAGGAACACAAAACCTAGAGACCCACCAACTGCAAAGAAGTATTCCATGACGCTGTTATTTATTGGAAGTACCTGGGTTTTTTATTCCCTTTTGTCCATTTTCAAATGAATTAAAAGCAATAACTTAAGAGGGGAAACAAAATTATCATCATTTGGGGTTTTTGCTTCTTCCGGGTAATTTGGAGTCAGGAGGAATCCAAAAGAACAGCATGAGTGTTGAAAATTACAGAGTAAGGCTGAAAATGTCTAGAGGTCATCCAGTCCAACCTCATGCTCAAACCAGTACCACCTTAGAGCAGGTAATTTAGAATTAAAATGAAAAGAAAATAATGTAAAACAGAAAGAAATAAAAAAAAATAAGACTTCCCCTATCTCGTTTTGCACCAGAAGGAAAAGAATAAGGCAAGAAATGTTTTCCTGAAGCAAACAGCTCTTCTGTGTTGTTCCTAATATGACCAATGTGGAAAATGCCTCCTTTGGTTGCCCTAGTTCCCTTCCTGTCTTGATGCAGGTGATGTTTAGCACAGTGTGTGGCAAACCCTGATTCAGTTGCCAGCTCTGCTCTGCCATGCTCCAGGCCAGAAAAGGCTAGGAATGCTGCACGTTCAGCTCCAGTGACAGAGAAAATGCCTCCGTATCATTCCTTAGCAGTCCCCTCCAAGTTAAATTAAGGAAAGGAGCCAACAGTTGCTGAAGAGGGTTCCACCCTTGCGAAAACAAGGCCTCTGGGGAATGGCTTGGACTATACAGCAAAGAAGAACAGGGTGGGGGAACCTTCCAAGAGCTGAGTGAAACCCAGATGACTCATCAGAAAGTATAATGTTCCTATTTTGGCAAGAGGACGAAACAGCAGCCTGGGCTGTGCTGCAGCACAGCCATAAATGACCCTGGGCACTCGGGACAAACTCCTGTGCGCATTGATATTCCTGACAGTAGGGGCTATTTTACATCTCATTAAGCAAAGAGGTTTACATGGCTATTAACACATTAATTAGCACCATCTTTTTCACAGGTGGAACTTCAGCTCAAGTTTTCCACATTTTTTAGACCACTGTTTTGTGAGTGAAAATGAAGGAATAGTTTCTCATGACTTCAGGTGATGGGGACTTCCATGCAAAACTGGCATAGGAGTATATCTGAAGGACAGTGCAACCAGATGATGGTCTTCTCCATAACTTCTATCTTTCCCATAACTTTTGTGTGAGTAGGGCTTCCTTGTACGCCCGCAGCCTGCCTAGCCCTTACCATGGGCAAGATGCCAGGCTGGCCACTTCATAAACCGACTATAAAAAGCAAAGGGGCAAAGCAAAGCCTGCCCTTGAACAACCAAGAGCCCCCCTTTCCCAGCCCCAGGCGCTGACCTGTGTAGCTCCCCACTACAAACATCCCTTTGATTCTATGTGTAGAGCTGCAATCCCTGAGAAAACTCCTCAGCAAACAGCAACAGTCGATCATGCTAATTTCACTGAAAACAGGTATCAGCTGTAAGAGAATGTTTATTGCCCTAGAGCTTTATGTTTTAGATAAAGAACTAATAATTCCTACCAGAGACTGCTTTAAAAAAAGAGTTGGTATGCAAGTATAGATTTCCTTAGACTGCAGGTACATTTCTCTCTGGGGTTTTTGTCCAATACCATCTTTAATTTCTGTTATCTTTTAAGAGAATGGATTTGCAGGTATACAAGATCTAGAGCACTGGAAATTAAATGAAAGGAAGTAAAATTGCAGACTGGAACTGGAACTTGTACCTTTCAAAATCATGGGGATTCTGGTACTGATTGAATCCCTTCCTTGTAAGAGGGATGTTGCCAACCCACGGAAAATAGTGACATGCTTTATATGTTATCTTTCACTTCCCTCAGGTACATACTGCCAGGAAGCAGTGTTCTAAACAACATATAAACAATCATCATATTAATCTTTTATATATTTCGGTAGTCAAAGCACAGATAAATCAGTGTGCTGTAGCCTTACCACTTCCACAATAAATCCAGGCTCAAAAAGAGCACTAGATAACTTTTTCTTTAACTAGCTTTTCAAAGCTGATGGTATTTTTTTTTAGAATATGATTTATTCCTTTTATTTATTGGCCTGCCTTGCTTCACATGGGTACTGTCTGACTGACCTCTAGATACCCTTGCACTTTCTCTGTGACATCCCCAGAATCTCAATACTTCAATTCTTCATCTTTCACTTTCCAAACATTCCTTATTGGTCACTTTTGGTACCAGTGGTAGCTGAGGTGGAAGTTTTTCCTCTGATAATCTGTACTGCATTAATGGTTCCCAGCATGCTGAGGCTATTTTCCAAGTGTTATGGGGTGACAGCAGCTGAGGTCTTGGCAATAGAAAAGTGTTTCATATGCTTATTTCCTAACTTAGTCTATTGGGGTTTTTCCTGCTTTCCCAACCCACTGTCAGCCCCTTGATTTCTGTGGCTTAATTCCTTTTGTTATTGCGATATTCTTTGTTATCACTTCTCAGTATCTTTCTGTTAATAAAGCCTCTGAAGAATCTGACAGCATTCCCACCATGCATCCAAATTCATATTCAAAATTCAATGCCATGAATTTCTCCAAACCTCCAAGTCACATTTGTCCAAAAGCTTACCAAAAATCCCCTCTAAAAGGATCAACAATAGTCACATCTCCTTTATATATTTCTCTGTAAAGTGGAGTCTAGGAACTGTAGCACATAAACCTTGGAAAATCATTATCATGTTTCAAACAGTTCTAATATAAAATATTACACATAAAGCAAGTCACGGGTTTTAGCAAGTCTCCAAAAGAACATATGCTTAGAAATGCTTATCCTTGCAGCACCACTATCCTTTCCTCTTTCCAAGATAAAACTAGCCTTGCAGCAGCATGCCTGAAAAAGCAAGATTCTCATATAATTTCAATCACTCAGTTTGCTCATGAGTTTCATGCAGCTGACTGAACATCTATTATCTCAGCTGAAAGGGAAGCTGTGAGTTTGCTCACCTCAGTCACCTGCAGGATCTTTGAAACACCTCCTCTCCTGTTCCTTCCAAAGAGTGCCTTCCTGCATCTCCCGGTCCATTCCCGAGTCCACCAAACAGGCAGTCATCAGTAAGTTCTGGCTAAGTTATCCTATGTAACTCTGAAGGGGAGAAAAAAAAAAAGGAGAGACTCGTAGATGCAGAAGGTCGTCTTTGCTCCGTTTGAAAATGCTGGTGCCTTGGTGGTCTGTCACAGTCAGGTCTCCAGTAGTAAACTGAACAACCTATCCTCCTGGCTCTTCTTTTCTTCTTTTTCTTTTCTGTAAACACATAATCAGGGCTTCAAATCCTTTAGGTATCACAAACTGTACTTCTCTATTGCCCTCTACTGACTGCGAGCCAGCACCGCCTTCCCGGAGAAGCGGCAGGCACCCGAGACGCAGCGCGCTCCCCTCCGCAAATCGATGATGATACACGATGACCAAAAGTCAACACAAATCATTCTAGTTTGCTTTTTTTTTTTTTAAATCTTCCTTTGTTACAAAACAGAAGGCAAGATTTACAGCTTGCTGGCCAGCCGTGGTAGCTACAAAACGCTGAACGACAGAAGCAGGAAGCAGTTACTAACCCGAGGATGCTAATGTGGGGTTTTTTTTTGGTGAACAAAAGGCAGGAAAAAGTAGAGACGAAGGCATTCTGCCTTGAAATGCGGGTGAACTCACCCCACTGGTGCCAGAAATACTGTAGCAGGGAGCTGAGGGTTATCTGGCTTTAAGTGTCTGGTCCTGCCAGCGCTGGATGCACTGAAATACGGAGTTTTGATGGGTGTTCTGCAGAAAGGGGCTCGCAGAGGGCCAGGGTTTCTTGATCGTTTCCCCTTTGTCTCTAGAGTTTTACTTGTCTAGCACATTCAGCACCCCACCTACCAGAAGAAACATAGTTTCTGCCTCATGAGACAGGTACTGGGAGAAGACAGATGATACACTACATGAATGGCAGTGGGAGGAGCTGTTTCCACTGCTTTTCGGACAAAGATGATCTAGAACGCGAAGAGACACAAGCAAACTAATGTAAAAAAAAGGAAATGGCCCAGTGTAGTTTTAGGAGCAGAAGAAAAAGTGTATAAGCATTTCAGACAGACTGGGTGGGACTGAGGGGGAAAAAAAAGGTAAAAATAAAAGCAGGGATAATAAAAGTGTAAGAGCTGGGGGTGGGGGGAGAGAAATAAAACTGAATCCTTTGCACTGTATTAGTGCTTACATGGTACAGTACAGTGCTTGTTAACCAAGTCACTCAGGCACTTGCTCTCACCAAAACAAAGTTATCCCGAGGTGCTGGTGCAAGTGCTGTGCCCCCCCTGCACTGCTTCCGGGGCAGAAAGGAGCCAGGTCCAAGCTCCAGACAACTGAAAAACGCCCAGCACATTTTCCTTTTGCCAGGCAGAGGCTGGGAGAGAACGTGGCACTATCTTGCCTCACCGTTCCTCCTCTGCAACTGAGTCCCTCGGGGGGTGAACATGGTGCAAATGATAAAAACAGTCCTGCTCCCCTAAAAAGTGTTGAAAGTATGTTTGCTTCCTCGTGTTCAAAGAACTACTTCTTCCCCCCCCATTAACAAACAGGAGTATTTCATTTGCCAAAAATCTGTTGCCAGCTGAACACCAGTTGTGTTTTCAATAGTGTGACATCCCTGCTCCTCTGCTAGGGAAAGGCAGAGCTCACCCAAACCCCATCACCAACAAAGCCAGCGACCTGGCAACAAAAAATATAATAAAGTCCCTTGAAGAAATTATTTTTTAATGCCAAAGCCAAGTCAGCAAAGGCCCTGATTGTAGCTATTGCAAAGATTTCATTAACAAACCCAGATTTATTTACTGCACAGTTAACGCTCTCCTATTAAAGGAAATTTAACAGGAGAAATTCAATTTTTCCCCTGCTTTTCTCCTTCTAAAGCCCTCGGCTACTCCATGTTAGGAAATAAGAAATAATTATGTTTATTCAAATTCCTTAATAGAATATTGAAGCTTGCTCAGATGAATACCTCTCCTAAATGAGCACCATTACCAATAGATCAAAGCACAAGAATGTCTAGCAAATGAACGGGGCCGAGGGAATTAATAAAACACACATCAAACGCTCAGAAACCGAGCAGTTGGGGTTTTCTTTTCTCTTTAATAGGAGCACATTTGCAGAGCGATAAAGCAAAGCACGCAGCTACCGAAATTGATGACAAGGGGTGTAAATAAGAGTGGGAGTCAGCTGGCGCTCCGGAGATGCTGCTGCTTGAAATTTTTTCACGTGACAGCTCTGGACAGACAAATCCCTGTCTTTTTCCCCTAACGTAAAAGTTTTTTTCCTACAAAAAAAATAAAAAACCCAGCAAACCCGAAGTTGTGACTCTGCTGACGGACACCAGGAGGTTTCTGCCGCTTCGCTACGGGCGGCAGGGCCAGGGGGGCGGCAGGGCCAGGCCAGGCCAGGCCAGGGGGGCAGCAAGGCCAGGCCAGGCCAGGCCACCCCCGGCCCCCAGCCCGCCCGGCTGCCCCCGCACCGGCTCCGCCAACGGACGCGCGCAGCCGTCGCTGTCGCCACAGCGGCCGCTCGGGCCCTCGCGGATCCCCTGCCCGCCACCGGGCCGGGAACGAAACCTTCGCCAACGTAACCCACCCCGGCGGAGACCGAGAGCCCGGGGCTCCTTTCCCCTCAGCCGGCCCAACAACGCGGGGTTCGCCGCGCCCCTCCTGGCTGAGCCGTTCCGAGCCCGGAACCTTGGTGCTGAGGCCGCAGTACCCGCCGGGCCTCGTTGAAACGCTGCACATCACACACCCCCTCTCCCCCCCCACACACACACGCAACCCCCCCCTCTTCCCCTCCCCGCCCTCGGCCGCCGGACCTGGCTGGCGGCGGCTTCCGGCGGGGCGGGCGTTCAGCGCCATGGGGCGGCTGCGGCGGTTCCTGGAGGCGGCAGCGGAGGAGCTGATGGGCTCCTGCCCGGGCCAGGCGCGGTTCCTGCTGTAAGCGCCCTGCGGCGAGGGGCGGCGGGGCGGGGAGGGGCGGGGGAAGCAGGAAGCGGAGCGGCGGGGAACTGCGCGCGGTGGCTGGAGGGGGCTGTGGGCGGGAGGCGAGCTGGCTGCTGACGCACGCGGGGAGCCCCGCCCCCTGTCCTCGCGACCGCCGTGGCGCGCCGCCGCGTGGCCGGGGCCGCTGGGGGAGCCGTGGCGCGACTCTGCCGCGACTCCGTGCACCGACTCCGTGCCCCCCGACGCTGTGTCGCGACCTGTGCCTCTGCCTGCGTCGCGACTCCGTGCCCCCGACTCTGTGCCCCAACTCTTGTGTCGCGACCTGTGCCCCCGACTTTGTGTCGCGACTCCGTGCCCGCGACTCTGTTCCCCCGACTCTGTGTCGCGACTCAGTACCCCCAACTCTGTACCTCAACTCTGTGTCATGACTCTGTGCCCCGACTCTATGTCACGACCTGGGCCCCTGACTCTGT
>JANVCC010000319.1:5527203-5560472 GCA_025345505.1 Todiramphus chloris collaris
CCCGACTCTATGTCACGACCTGGGCCCCTGACTCTGTGTCACGACTCTGTGCCTGTGACTCTGTGCCCCAACTCCGTGTCACAACCCATGCCCCCGACTGTGCTGCGACTCCGTGCCCCCGACTCTGTCTCGCAACTCTGTGCCCCCGACTCCGTGCCCTGACTCTGTGCCCTTTTCCCGTGCAGGTGGACGCTCCAAACCTCCCAAGGCGAGTGAGGGGGCCCTGGCGCTGGTCCCGGGGCCGCTGCCCTGTCGCAGGAGCTGCAGAGGAGGAGAGGGGCTCCCGCCGTCCCCCGTGCCGGTGGAGGAGCCCGGGGCAGCCCCGCGGGGGTGGCCTGGGCGCTGAAGGGCAGAACCCTAAGAACGTGGGGTTGCCTTTTTTCTTCCCGTCCAAGGGTGTACTTGCTGGACAGCAGGGTGCGGGTGTTTCCCCGGGGCTTCAGAGAGAGGTGCTGAGGTCTGGTTCTGGCAGCAGGGAGTAATAAGGCAGGTGGAGGAATGAGGCCTGAAATTAATTTCAAATCACTTCATCCCAGGGTGAGATGCTGTCGCCTTGCACTTAAAATGGGCAACGAGCTTTACAAGGTGGTGTCACTGATCTAGCAAGAGTGTACCTGCTTGGAGCTCCTTGCAGAATTGTGAGCCTCTGGTGCTAAATTTTAGGAAGGAAATGCAGTTTTTCAGGAAAATTTACAGTTACCTATTATCTAAACTTACACTGTGAATACACATGAATGGGGCTCAGCTTCCTCTAGTGTTCTAGTTGTGTCTGAAACGTCAAAAAACCCTATCTACCTAGGTAGTGTTAAAATAGAAACATACTGTTTTAATGTTGGCCTGTAAAACAATCACTTTATTTAAATTTTACTCTCTTGCCTGTATTAATTTGTAGACAATGAATGTGGATTAGAAAGAATATGTCCTTACTGCTTCCAGTTCCTGGTTCCTGATAGCTACCGGGTACGTCTCAAACCAAAGATGAAAGTGACTCCACAGATAGAAAAAGTTCTTAAACTAGAGGCGAAGAACCACAAACTGAATATGAAACGGACAAAGCTTTTGAAAAAGTACAAGGAGTCAAGAAGTGTTCTGGTAAGGATGGTTACCTGGAACTGCCAAATGCCTGAAAG
This sequence comes from Todiramphus chloris collaris, assembly GCA_025345505.1. NCBI lineage: Eukaryota > Metazoa > Chordata > Aves > Coraciiformes > Alcedinidae > Todiramphus > Todiramphus chloris. Next base: position 5,528,334 of record JANVCC010000319.1, read on the forward strand.
GTTTCAGTGGCATAAAAAACAAGATACGGAAAAAAATTCTCTTAGAAAAGGAACTCAAACCTACCCTTTTTTGCTTTTTTTTTCCCTTCGTGAGCATATAACTCTTTCTTTCTTCTGGCATAATGTCCATTCACAGTCAAACTTTTAAAAGCTCTGCCCTCGACCATAGAGAGATCATGAGCACAACGACAAGAACAGCAAGATTTCCAAAAGAAACCCCCGAAACAAACAACGCCACGTTTCAGAGAAGCTACACAAACAGCTCTGCCCTCCCTGTGATCTCTAGCAGCAGGATGGGGAGACTCTGCAGATGCCCGAGATCTTGCTGACAATTAAGTAATTTCTTCTGTCTGGGAAGCTCTGGCATTTCCACTGTCAGCTGCTGGATCATTTGCATGGCTTTGCAAAAATAGCAGGACTGGCAGATTTTTGCCTGTTTGTTCTTTCTATGAATGTGGACCGGGCAATTCTAGGAGACGCAGAGCCCTAACCCATCCATGTAGGTCCTAAAATCCATTAGAGTCCTGGGAAATCCATTGCTAAGAATACCCCCAGACATACCCAAGGAGAAAAACGTGCCTCTGCCTCAAGTCAGGCTGGTTTTGCCCATATGCCATTGACTGCCTTTGCTTCTGCTCTGAAGAAGGGCTTGAGGGACTTACCAGTTTTAAAGTTTTCTCACTTTTATCTATTGTGTGAAAATATATTTGCTCGATTTAACAAGCTTTACTTCATTTATTTCAGCAGACTTAACAGCTTCATCAGATAATTATTACCTTCTGTATGAATAGATTTCTTTTTTTTACATTTGTCTGAATATTACTGTTTGTTTATAGGAAGTCTTCCAACACTAAACCACACAGGTAATTTAAACAAGTAAATGTTGCTCTTAGGGCTTCACTTCTTTTTCCTAAAGCTATTCTGGAAGGTAAGATGTAATTACTATTTTTTATACTAATTACTGTTGTTTGAAGAATAATAGTGTACATTTAATGTAGCGTTGCCAAGAGCTGCACTGCTGTTAAACCAGGTTGTGTGAATGGATGTTTTAGTAAATGAGACCGCCCTGTTGTGCCCAGCAGTTGCTGGCACACTTGGCTTTTTCTCAGGTGAGACTTTGCTCTTTTAGGGAGTAAAATTTGTGAAACCAAAAATTATTGAAGAGTCAACAACATAACTATCAATAACAGTTAAAATAAGGCACTCCAGAAAGGCACCTCTGCTATTACTCCACATTTTAGATCGCAGTTGAGCAGCAGGAAGGGCAGCTGAGAAGCTGGAATCTTTGCTTTATTTTCCTGGGATCAGTGTACATTAAGAACTGTCTCTGGATAACTGGTGAACAATGTCCTGAGGAATTATGATGGCTTCTTAGGTTTATTCTGTTGCTGGAGGGGTTTGTAGGATGCGCTGTGCATTCATATGAGTAGTTAAAAATTCAGTTCTAAATAGGTCCACTTTAAACTCCGGGTAATAGTCTAATCTTGGGATGTAATTACAGTCTGCTGCACTTGTGTTCTGCTCAGTTCTGTTTGAATTTGTCTGTGGATTAAGATTTAAGTGTATCCAGTCCTAAGTATTTAAAATACTGTCAGCAGCTGACAGCTTTCAAAATTAGCAATGCAGATCCTTACAGTCTAATACCTGAGACTTAGGAAAATGAAAACTCGAGTGTGGTTGGAAATTAAACCAAGCCACGGTGTGACAGGTGCTGCCTCTCATACCTTTCTTAGCCAGTACAGCTTGATTTGAGAATGCTTCTGCCATGACAAGGCATAAAACATAGCAACTATTTCAGGGCTTGAGTTAACTGCATACGTAGTTCAGGGAATGGCAACTGGCTGGGCAGTGCTATGATTAATCCACTAATTCCTGCATTGTAAGGTGTTCACCTCCACTTACGTTCCACGGAGTGCTAAATCATCATGTGATGCTGGTGGGGTTTTTTTTTCCCATCTGAATTTTATTTATAAGAACTAAAATTACATCAAAACCTGAGACATATACGTTAATCTTGCTCTTTTTTTAGTTTGTTAGGCTGACTGTCTAGAGACGGTCAAAACACGTAACTGAAAACATTTCAGCATTTCTAAACGTAATTCTTTCTAAGCAATGTGAGTTTAGGTAAATTTACACACTTTGAAAGGAAGAATGACTTGGTATAGATGTTCTCAAAACAGCTTAGACATTTTGGTGACATTCTTTTGAGTGTGGGGTTTTTTTTTTCAACCAGAAACATCATGTAACTGATTTTGTCAGTCTAATTGTGTGCTTCAAGAAGTTGTCTGTCACTCTCATGTCTCTCAGTAAGAGTAGTTGCCATGGCACTAAGGGATACTGGGAGTATCTCTATGACTGTCTGATGCACCCCTCCAACACCCTGTGCTGCTGGAAGTTCCTTGCAGCCTAGGAGTAAACGGATAGGAGAGAAAGTGCCCTTAATTTAGACCCTACTCCATATTGTACTAAGTACTTTTGCACTAAGAGAGGCTTGCTCACTGGTAATTGCTGTTAATAGCTACGGATGACTGGTTTTGAGAGTCTGATAATTGAAATATTTTATCACAAGACTCCCTGAAAGCGTGCAATACAACTTCATCAGGGGGAGAATGTGCTAATGGATTTAGGTCATGCTGTATGTCATGGGTTTTAGCAAAATACTACTACCCCTGGTGAATACTCAAGGTATCACACGTCCAGTCCAGGTGCTGTTTCACCTTTCTGTTTCGACAGGGCTGTTTTCCCTATTTCACTGGACATTACATTCAGAGTTACAGGTCTCCTGAAATGAGTTGCTAGGGGATTGGAGTCATTTCTAGATAAACCCATAGGAAGTGTTTGGCTTAAGAAACCTGAATCAAAATACCAGGTGTAAAATATGCAGTACTTTTTAATGAGTCATTCACTTAAGCAAATATTAAATTTCCGTCACGATGTTTGGAGAATGGTTTAGATAATTCTTACAATGGATTTATAACATGAAGGTGGAAAGACTGAAAGAATGATTGCTGTTGCCTTTCTTCTCTCCATAGCTGATTACTTGCAACACGTGCAACAAAACAACAAGACATTATGGTAAAAGCAGGGATTTTCTTGCTACCAAGACACCAAATTCTGGCACTCCAAGTATTAAATCTAGCCTGAGCACACCAAATGTAAAAATTCAGTCTGCAAGCAAAGTGACACCTGTCAGCTGCAGTAGGTTGGGATCTAAAGGGAACAGTCCCTCATCAGTTCCCAGGTACCTGTTTCTCTCCTGTTTAAATAGCACTTTGCTGTGCAGAATGTACTACATCTTGTGGGGAAAGGGCATTGTGTAGTGATGTCAGATCAGTCACTTAAAAGTTTAAATTGATAACTATGTATTTTTCCTCAGTGGTCTGACAGAGATGAGTTTTAACTTTTCAACCTTTAAAATCCAAGAGTCTAATGAAAGGCAGCTCTGTGCAAAGGCTGTCTGAATATGTTTCTGTCGTTAATGTGAAATGTCTGTCTGAAAACCTGACTGCTGTAATTCTGACTGCTCGCTTTCACGTGAAAATACACTGTGACCAAAATTTTTCACTCAAATTATATGCACTTTCATAGTTAACTTATGTTAATTCTGCTTCCTCACCTTTAAGATATTGGAGTCTTTTTGTTTTTCAGAACATGTGTATCTGGACGGGCAACAACCAGCTCTGCTTCCAAGACTCCCCGAAACTCCAAATTTCACTTTTGCAAGTTAAAACGGATGCTTGACCTGGAAGAAAAAGAGAAAAGCCAGAAGGCAGATTTGAAAACTTTCCTGACTTTACTTTAAATATACATTATTTCAAAGCAATCAAGCTTACAGCAGTAAGTACTGTTCCAGGTTTAGTAAATCAACAAAGTGCTTTCTGTGCTAACAGCATGTACCCTGTGAAAGCAAAGACTTTATTTTAAAAGATCTTATCCCTGCTTTGCATGTTTGAGTAAAAAAAGGCACTTTCACTGGCACTTTCTGCAGGTACAGCATTTTCAGGGGTCTGATGTAGTGTCCTGGAGGGTCGCTGTCTTTTGATATCCATGGTAATTTTAAGCACAACCTTTAACACAGCCTTTAGAAAGGTACTGAAATAACTTACTCTTGAAGACAGCGCTTATATACAAAAAGAGATTAACCAGCCTATCACCAAATTAAGATTCTTCATTTTGTTAAGAACGTTTTCTATGATTTGGATGGCATCTGATACCGGTCCCAGCATAATGCAGAACCTTGTAAAACTGTGCTCATGTGGGATGCTTGCAATATGGACCGACTGCCCCAAGCTAGACTGCTGTCAGCACCCTGATTTGCTACTACTACCAGAGTGGCACAGTCATAAAGAATGTGGGATGCTTCCTTTCCAGTTGCTCTGGTGTTACCAAAACGTGTCACTTTTGTCTCGTTCAGAAATGACTAAGGCGAGAACCTATTTCTTAAATATCTTTCAGGTTTTTCAAGGTTCAGAGTTGCTTCCTTCCTGGACTTCAATCTGGAAAATTAGGTTTGCCCTGGACAGTATTGAAGTCATTGCACCGAAGTGTTTTGATGTGAACAGACAATTGTCAAGGTTAAAGCAGTCTCCACTGTCACATTTTCTGTTTTCAATTCAGCACAGAGGTGAGAAAGGACAGTAGAAAGTCACTGTTCAGGACTGAGTTTGTAGTCTGTCCTGCATATAGTCTGCAGTGACAGTTCTGCAAATCATGCTTCAGATTTCCTCTCTGAAAAAGAGAATCTTTCAATTAAAAACATTTAAATTCACAAGTTTAAAGGTCTGCATTTTCCTTTCCTTTTTATTTTTTTCACTCTAACAAATAGTCTCCTTCAAGTGTATTCAGACTCGGCACTGCTTAAGAAATAGGACCAGCAAGTAAGTTGGCAGACTGGAAAGGAATCCAGGGCAGGGGAGAATAGTTTGTTGAAAATTCTACTTACAGTCTCAAAGATTGGCACGTAACTTTTTTGTATCTCCCGTACGCTTACACAAGAACTTCAAAAGGTTCACTGCTTTTTGTTTCTTCTATATGTGTAGGATCAAATTAACTGTCATTCTTTGATCACAGTACAGACCTCGGAGTTACACCTTTTCCAGGGTAGATCTTGGCATTAATTCACCTGTTGTTGCTGTATTTATGATCCTGTCTTCTGGAAGAACACTTCAATCTTGATGGAAAAACATGCATTATACAGACGTATTTGAAAAACAGGTTTTGCAATAAATTGTTGTATTAAAAGTACACGTATTAGGTATTCTACTGCTGTGCTTCCTATGAAAACCAGGGTGGGCATCTGCTCTGTTTTAAGGTGCACCAACATTAATATGTTGGAATAAATCAGAAGTGTGCTTTTGAAGCAGACCTCCCAACTCTCCCCCTTTGTGGTACGTTTTATGCAAGACTCTGTGGTCTCAGAATACATCAGTCCCAGGCCTTTTGGATAAAACTCCAGATAATGGAAAAAAAAGACACAATTTGGGGCATAAGCAGCGTGCTGGGAATGCTTAATGGGCAATCTACCCCTAGGAGAGCTAGTCTGAGGCACACACCTCCAGAAGGTGTATTGTGGCTGGCAGGCACTGAGCTGCGGGTGTTGTGCACGCCAGGCGTGTCACTAGTGCAGCGTGCTGGTTGTTAACACAGACAGTCCTGTGCTCACAACAACAGCTTTTTCTTTGCAATTACCAGAGTTGTTGGACACATCCAGATGTGGTGTTGTAAGGGATTGCTATTGCAAGCTGGCAGACTTTACTGTGAGGAGAAAAAAAATAAGTAATTTAGTATGTGCCATTCCTTTTTTGACAAGTGCGCTTTGAAACGCTGGGCAGAAATAGTGTTGGTGTTTTCTGCCTGAAGTGCTTTTATGTTACTCCTAAGCCTCTAAAACTGTCTTTTTCTGTTACTGGACTTCAAAAGAATCAGTGTTTTGGAAAACGGAATCAGAATGGTTTGGGTTGGAAGGGACCTTGGAGACCATCTAGTTCCAACCCCCACTAGAGCAGGTTGCTCACAGCCCCAGCCAGCCTGGGCTTAAACACTGCCAAGGATGGGGCTTCCACCACCTCTCTGGGCAACAAGTAATTACCTCAGACTTAAACACATCACTTCCTCACTGAAAACTGTCACACAAAATACAAATACAGAGAGTAATAAACTTCAGAAGTAGTGTCAGCCATTTCCCAGCATCACTGTGAGATCTTGGTTGACTCCCCAGTACAGGGATCAGTTCACACCATGAGCGGGAAGGCGATAAACGAGGATTTCAAAGATGTTTTTACAACAATGTTTTATTCTATTAAATATGAAAGAGCATACATACAGGTGTTATTCTGAGAACATAAATTACACAAAGGTTACACATTGTCAGAAAAAGCACAATAATGAAACATCTTTACATTGCAAACTTTTCTTGTTAACTTTTAACAAATGAGTCTATTTCTGTTGCAAACAAGTAACGAGTGCTACTGAACTTTTGCAAATTCCCACAAAAACATCATGCTTAGTAGGATACATTAATATTGTAAAGATGAAATCAGGATTAGATTTCTAAATAACAAGATGGAAGAGATTTACTACTTAATCAAGATAAATGACACACTGAAATCGGAGCCAAGACAAAATTGGTCATTCATTAAAAAAAAAAAAAACAAACAAATTCCACTTCAGACACTACATTTGAGTCTGCTTTCTTTACTTGCAGGAATAGTCACTGTGGTTATATGCATGACTAATGAGCAGAACTGGCCCTAAATATTTATAAAGGTAAGCATCAAATCTTAGACGTGCTGGTTTTCTACTTCGCTAATTTTTCCACTGAAAAAAAAAAAAAAAAGCCACACCTGTGAATCTCTGCTTACGTTTGAAAAGGTTGAAATCCAGCTCTTCTGCAGAGGGCCAAGCAAGCCTGCGTGCTATGTCCATGTCTTCCGTGGTCATCTGCACAGGGGGCTACTGCATCCTACCTGTGTATTTTGGGTCATCGCTGAAGTACCAGGCTGAGTTCCCACTGACTTTTGAGAGCAGTATTAGTCTGTGGAAGTCCTAACACGTTGTCTTCTGAAACTTCAGGTAAACAGGAATGTGATTTTATCTTAATGATAGCTCTCCATTGGACATTCAGGAGACTACTCGGATAAAATACCTATTAAGCATGTCGTTTGGGTTGTGTTGCTAGGGATTGACAGAGGTGTTCAAATATATCAATCCAAACGTTAACAGAGTGAAACAGAGAAGCTAATGTTACTTCAGGCTGTAGTTTAATTTTCAAAAGGACTAATGAAGCACGGTCTCTAAGAAGAGCCATTTTTGTAACCAAGGACTTCACATTTATTTTTAAACCTACATAAGTGGGGTAATATTCCTGATATCTTTCAAAACATTCTGCAAGAACACAGCTTGAGCCTGCAAACACTAGAATATACAAGCAGCCCCAGTGACCTCCAAGGTAAGCATTCTCAAATGGCAGAGAGCTGCAGGAATCTTTCTGCCTTTTTTTTTCAGAAATTGCTCAATAAAAGTGCAATATAGTGAAGAAAACAATCTCATTATTATACTTCTATTATTAGGTAAAAAAAAAAATGTTCAGATCTTTTATAATTGTGCCTTTTGTAGGGTGGGTGTTCTGGTTTCAGTAGAGTCAGACCACGTTAAAAAAGACAAGCAGGGTACTCCACACAGTTTCTTTGCCAGAGTAGTAGTGCCCCAAAGCAGTTCTATTCTACAATCCCATCTACAGCTAGAACATTGAGCTGCCCAGCTTCACACTCTCATTTCCATTTCGACAAAGGCTGACATTTGCTTTACATCTCATTGCCACCCAGGCATGTTCTCCCTTCCAGCTCCTAGGCACCCTTCCTTTCTGCACCCAGCCTCTTTTTTTTTCTTCCTGAGATGTCAGAAGTACGTACATTAAGCTTCGGAACCTGAGAATTTGGAGGTATTTTTTGATACTACAGGGCTGCATTTGTAGCACACCACGTTCTCCCCTGCTATACTATTTCAGTTACAATATAAATCTTCTAACTACTTGATACCCGCTGCCTTTCCCATATAAATAAAAAACAGTGTACCGTCCAGCCACTAATATATGACACTTGCTATAAAAGTGACCTTTACCTTCTGCAAGTCCTCTTTTCCAAACAATTGTTGAAGGATCATTTCTAAAAACCCAGCTATGAAATATTCCTTGAAGTAAACAATTTCACAGTAAAATAAAAATATATCTGGAAAACAGCACTCTCTCAAAAATAAAGCTTATATACATCAGGAAGTTGTTGAGATTTTTTTTTCTCATTCTTTTATCAGTTCTACATTATCTGTAGATAAGCAATATTATCACTAAGAGTTATGAATAAGAAAAACAAGTCTAGTGAAGTAAACGTGTCTTTTTTAATATTATTGAGAGATCAAGGAAATTCAGCATTCAAATTCATTACTAAAATTATTTTTCATCAAGGTAGCAAAAGCCTGTTTAAGCTTAATTCCCTATGTTTTTGAGTATCCAAGACTTAGATCCTTCAATGTACTCTAAAGAAGCCATGCCTCTGCAATTACAATCACCTCTGAGCACCAATTAAGTTTTCCACGGATGGGATTCAACTATGAACTCACTATTTATCCTTCTTGTTTCATGATTTGTTTTATAATTTCTAACAGATTAAGCTGGTTTAATATTTATCACAAATCTGGTGTTGCTATTTAGCAAGACTGAGCTTTAACTGCAACTGTAATGAATATACATATCTACATATACATAAGAATTTATGAGCTGAGTTGAATCTACTAGATTAGAAATACTTAAAACATTAAACTTGTACCTGAACATTCATTTTCTTATCAAGACACTACGCTGAAAAGTTGCCAGTAAGTGTTACTTCCTTTTGCATGTTAGACTTAAATTGAACAAACACTTCTCTGGACTCAATATAGTTAGCTGTGTTTCCCTATGGCGTGGAAAGTTGCCACTCAAAGCTCACAGATCTTTGGATAACTAGTGAGCTCTGAACTGTTTTCAGCATTCCTATCTGTCAGTCACAATTTTGGATGAAATTAGTATTCTGCATTGCACGCTATGCAATGCTGTGTCAACAGCTTGTATTTTTATCTTTTGGGGTTTTTTTTCGCATGCTTAACTGAGGTTTAATACATGGCAACTTCCACGAGAAAAGATAATTGGACTGAGGTACTTGGGTCCAAGTGTATCTATTTTAAAGAGAAAGCTGATTCTCCAGTCACATCCAGCAAGTATTCGAGCAGTTAGCCCTGTAGAAGTCAGTAACAAGTGACAGATCACGATCTTCAAAACCTGGAGTGTAAATGTTGAATAGTTGGGGGTTTTGAAAAGGAAGAATAGATTTTTTCTAAAGAAAAATTGCTTTCATGTAAAAAGGAGAACTAAACTTGTGAACTGTGAACTTAACTAATGCAAAACAAGGCCTGACAAGTGTGAACCCATAACGAGTGCGATCACGTGCAGCCCAGGTTTTTAAGGTCATCTAAATGCTAAAGGTACAGACAGGCATTTTATAAAGATCACACAACAATTACACACCTAATTCCAATTGCCTTAAAACCCTGAACTTCCTGGCAGCTTGAGAGATGCCTGTCTGTAACTTTCAGTTTTTAAGTGACCTGAAAAGCTGGTGCAGAGCGTGGCTTTTCACAAATTCAGCTACCTGTAGACAAATACCATATTTGTGCTATGCAAAAGACTTTCTTGAAAGCAGACACTCGGCAATAATTTTCCAGTTTGACTGAAACAGAGACCTCAACTGTTTCCTCCTGTTCTGTGAGAAAAGATGACGAAGACCTAGAAATGTTTGCTGGAGCGGGTGGAGGTGGGGGACTGGAAACCCATGCTGGTCGCCAGGTTTTCTCAATGGGAGTGGATGTACAATGTGGCTGTGTCATTGTGTTGCTGCAGGTATGGATGCTACACAGCAGTGTCAGGTTTTAATAATGGGCATTTAACAATTGGGACAGTTTAGAGAATGACCTTTCAATTTAATTAAAGTTGTAAAAAGGCTTCACATTGTTGGGATTAACCTTTTTAGATGGAGACAGATGTTCCAGAAATAGATCAGAGTACAAATGAATGGTGTCTCAATTTAGAAACTAAGCAGCTGTAAAAATAACAGTTACAATTCTGAAACACAATTAAACTGGTCAGTTATACAGTTTCTTATGTTGACTTTTAAATGATTCTAAAATATTGCAATATTTTGAGTCGTTTAAATACCTGCTCAGTGTAACATGATTTATGTTTTCCAATACAAAATTGGTTATTAACATTTACTTCAAAAAACCCCACCTGATTTGTTATGGGAGTGGGTAATGTAAATGTAATGGACAGTAAGATCACTTTTAACTTTGTATTAAATTGCATCAACCTTCCTGCAAACATAAGCTTGTGATTTTCACATTTCACTCCTTCACTAGCAACTGAACTATCTCAAGTTAAAAAGTATGTGTCGATTATATGTTGATCTACATTAAATATAGGGTACATAAGAAAAATCTTAGCGTGTTTTTTTCAGGGCACCCAACTAAAATCTTTACAAAAGATAAGATAATTATCCATTCTTCAATGTGATAGACACAGATGCCACTTTTATAAATGTACCCTTATGCTCACTCGCCAATAAAATAGTAAACAAATCAACTTTTTAAACAATTTTTTTTTTATAAATTATTAGAGTATTTTTACTGACACTCTCCAACAATATACAAAAATAATACTACAAGAGTACCAATCAGTCTGACCTACCCCTCATTTCACAGAAAAGTAGAGGTTATGGGAGGATGTTCTTGCAATCAATCATCGCTGTAGATGTCTCCTGCAAACGGTAGGTGCACGTGGCTGCCCGTGACGTTAGGAAGTCGAGACAGATCAGGCAGGTTCTGGATGCGCGACCTGAGCTCTTTCCGTACTTGGGACACTCTGGCTAGCTTGCGCTTGTACTCCTGTAATGCAGAAGAACCCAAACATGAGGCTCTTTGGCTAATGCCATCTCTACGACTTACTGCGCTTGCTGTTTTCCAAAGGAAGTATTCCTTCTGCAAGTTAGCTGAGTAAACATCCTTTAGCAGGTGAGAACTCAGAGAGCTGGCTACTTTGGAGGCAGAGGCATCAGCTTCAGCATTTTTTCAGCTTCAGATTTTGGAAGCATAGCCAGGGTATTATTTTGCTTTGTATTCTAAGTACATAGATGCTAAACAAGGAAGACAAATCTCAGTTAATGTATGTACATGCATTTCTACATGTGACTAGTAGGATGGGATTATCCTTAGAAACTGTATTCAGGAGAATTGCTACACACACCCTAGTATCACTCAAAAGGTATGGCAAGATAAACTTACTGATGTCCACAAATTTACTTTCAGCTTATACTGCTGAAAGAGTAAAAACCAACCAAATACCACCCAACGAGGCCTGTTGATCAGCCTCACCAAGCTGATCAATGATAAGTATTTTCTGTTAACTTTGATAAGAAGAAACATACTGCATTGGTACATTTGCACACCTAACCCTGAGGTTTTTAGAAGCTTTTTAAACTGGGGACTTAAGACAACTCCTTATTCATACATTTAGTGACTATATGGCACTTTTCACATGAAATAACATTACACAAAATAAAGCATTTAACATGGCAAAGCAGTGCACTATAATCTAGTCAATGCTCACCTATTTAGAATATGAGACATAATGCAGAAGAATACCAGCTTGTATAAAATGAAAGCAGTTATTCCAAGATGCAGGTACATTAGGGTACAATTTGCAGGATTATTTGCATTTCAGAATCTTGGAAACATTTCTTTGGAGAGCAGAAGAGACTAAGCATTAGAAGGCAAAGCACTGCTTCATGAAAATACACTGTAATTCACAACCCATCAAATGCTTTCTAGCGTGGCTACAGATTTTGCTGCAGCCTGGGAATGGCCAGAAATAACAAGAAGTAGTTAACCTACAACTTGCATAATCAGCCCACAGACAACCAAGAGCTCATGATTATAACCACTTCTAAACAACAGTGTGGAAAAAACCAAACCCACAATCTACGTCATCCTGTAAAAGTGCCAAACACTTGAAAGCTCCAGTGAGTGTGTGTGTGTATATATATATATGTATATATAAAAGATAACAATCATGTTATTTATAAGGTCTAAACATAATGTTAAACATTTTCTTATACTGTTAATAGTATGAAGTAAAAAGAAAGTCCACTGAAAAGAACCAATATAGTAGTACAAATGTTAAATACCCAGTGCATGATCAAGATTACTGGACAAGGTCCAACACATGTAAAGCCCAAATTTGTGACTATTAGCAGCAAGTGCCCTTACCAAGGGTAGTAAGAGATCCACAAGAAATCTTAAATTCTTAATGAGAAAGTAACGCATAGCTTAAAAAAAAAATAAAAATAATTGAAGCTTTACACAGAGAGAGGGAAAAAAGGGTCATCTATTCCTTGATACCTTTTCTATTTAAAAATGAAATGTTACATACACTTCAGATTCTTTGGAGATCCCAAACATGGTGAAAGTACAGATGCCTAGTCAGGAGGACTGTAAACCCCTGGTGACAGTTCACAGGGCAAAGCAGCATCCCTTTAATGATACAGATGACTAAAGAAGTCTTAAAACTTCAAGTCCCTTGCATCTAGGAAAACTGTTACTTGCTCACACTGGCCAAAAACATTCTCTCTGGCATAAGTGACCTCAGGGTGTGGCTGAAGGGTTGTATCCTGATACCATATCCTTGCAGTAATGCCCAAAGGTCACAAATTCTTTATTGTTTCATATGTAATATTCCAGCAGCATCCAGAGGCCTCAGTGAGATGATTCTGCACAAGAGTCCATTGGCAGCATGTAAAAAGCCAGTAACAGACTACTTCTTGCCCTTTGTACTATCTATTTTAGTCCAGATTGCAGAGATATACTCCTGACTATTATTTTAGGCAATAAATTGTAATGTCAGAAGAAAAGGTAAGTTTTATTGCTTGGTATAACAAACAATTTGGCAACATATAGAATACCAGTTAACCGAAATCACTATTCTGAGAAGCAGGATGACTGGAGATTGAGCATTGGTCTTTGAGCAAGCTCGAAGCTAGGATTGAGCATTGGTCTTTGAGCAAGCTCGAAGCTAGGATTGAGCATTGGTCTTTGAGCAAGCTTGAAGCTAGGATTGAGCATTGGTCTTTGAGCAAGCTTGAAGCTAGGACTGAGCATTGGTCTTTGAGCAAGCTCGAAGGTAGGAGACATGGCCTCCATTGGGAAAGATGTACTGCTATACAGAGGAGGAGGAATGGAACTGTAAGTGAAATCAAAACACTGAAAAGGCCCAAATCAGTAAAAGAAATTAACTATAAAATCATACCAGCAGTTAATTCTTGTAGATGGTGTTTGAATCAGCTGAAACCTGACTAAGACCATTCTCTGTCAATGAAGAACGTGAATCAGGAAATCAGTATCCCTTCGTAAGCTCAAAGCGTGATGCTAGGCAAGTACACACTGATCACGCTTAACAGCTACGTTCTTTCAAGACTTTACTCCAAAACCTGAAATCTGCCTTAAATTAGATTACCAGTTGCTTGACTCCATTAAAATCCCCTTCAGCTTATAATAAATCATTTCCATAGTAATATCACATTTCTGACATCCAGCATTGTTCATACAGATTTTGCCTGGCACTCGTTCTCTAGTGAATATCAGCGTGATCAATATTACTGACAGTAGGTTCCTTTTCCTCAGTAAGGAAGATGTTCTCAGAAATTCACTCTTCCATGTAACACAATCTCCTTCCTCTTGCCAACGCATTTAGCATAACGCGCACTCTCGGGGAGTCAAAACGTGTTCTTTGTGCCTTCTCGGAAACAGAGACCTCTAAGAAAGTTTGCTCAAGGTTTTTACTACAAGAGTAAATAATAAAAAAAATGACATAAGGTTTTATAGTTCTGTCTACATTTAGTCCATATCTGGGGCTGAACTATAACAGTTGCTCTACCACCCAGCAGACAAGGGGAACTGGGAAAAGTAGAGTCCAGTGGCTTGAAACGAAAATGTATTTAATGAAACAGCCAAACTAATGCCAATGCCAATGTATACGAAGTTATACTTAGCCCAGCAAAGGTATGGCAGTCACAATGTATGGGAAAGCTGTCCTCAAAAGCAGGAAGAGGAGCCCAAGACCCCCATCCCCAGCAAACTTCCTCCTTTATACGGAGCGTGGTGTCTCTGGTGTGGGATACACCTGTAGCCAACTCGGGGCAGCTTCCCTCCCTGACTCCAAACTGCTGATGGCCTGCAGACCATGGCTGGCCTGGGATCCTGTCCCGGCGAAACCAGGACAAGTTAATGATGTTATTGATGCTCTATAAGCTGCAGAATGCAATTTTAATACAATTTTGGTTATCCAAAGCATATGTGAGATCTGCAGCTACAGGTTAGATGTCCATGACAATTCTCCCCCATAAACAGAAATTTTCTTCACCTTATCCAGAGCGCCTCATTTGCCATGACGCTCCCAAAACCATTCTAGAAATCACTGGAAATGGGCAGTTTTCATGACCAGTGAGCAAGTTCAGAAGAGAGCTGATTTTCAAGTACAGTGACTTAGCAGTATTGAGGTACATTCAAAGGGGCTGCTTTTCACAGTTTGGTTTATTTAAAATCATTAGTCGCCTCTGAAGGAGTTTGCTTATGTATTTTGAAAGCTGCTTATTAGTCCTGGCATTAGCTCAGTAGTCCTGGACTACTGGAATAGAAGTGTCAACAATACTTACTATAGGTAGTCAATGTACACATTGAGGGAGGGAGTGAATTAAAGCAGAGGAGTGGGACATCTTGGTGTTATTTCTGATGTGATTGCTCCATTAGAAATGCTGCATACTATACAACCAAGTAGCAATTTACCTATATTGTTGACACTTCTAATTGTAGAAAACCTCGTGGAGAATTCAATTTCATTAGGTTGATTTTAATATATACTTCAAATGGTCCCTGTGTAAATGAGGCAAGAGTCAAGCTATTCTTTCACACAGTCAAGAAGTATGATGTTTTGCTATGCTAAGTGTAATTTGCAATGCTTGCTACCTATGGAGAGCCTTAGTCTTGGGCTTTATGGGCAACTTGATGTATGGAATTAAGTATACTCGATGGCTTCAGCAGTCTAAGGCAACACTCCTTTCAAGCAGTAATTTTTTTCGTATTCCCAGTCATAACAGTAGGTTTATGAGCTAATTATAACTTACCCTGATCATTGGAATCCCACTGATTACTACAGTTTCCGTTACTTGACAGTGTAGAATATGGGTATTTGGTGAAAGCAATGCTAACAACATATGGATTCCATGCCTAAATTAATACTAATTTTCTATCAAACAAGTATGAGGAAAAAAAAAGCCAAGTAATTTTTGAGTAGACATTACAATCCGTATGAATAATAAAAATGTGGGCAGGCTAAACAGCCTGAGCCTACAGAGAGTATTTCCCCTTCCAACAGAAAGAGCCTGAAACAGATCCTAATAAAGAGTTTCTGCACTTACTATAGAGCAAGGTGCAACAGCTAAAACAACTTGGAACTCATGGATATGCTTTCCATTTACAATATGACTTTGAACTCTCACCTGATCACTAAGGCTATGGCATGGATCAAAATACTGTGTAGCAGAAAAAGTATACAGCAAAGCAAAAACACCCTGAAATGATTCTGAAGAAAGAATAAAAGGTTTGCAGGACACACAAATATTTAAGCTGCACTCTTGCTAGCTTCAGAAAGGTAAGGTGGAAATAAATACTCTCAATACCGAAAAGCAAAACCCAAAAGGCTTAAAAAGCTTTTAAGGTGTTGAGGGCACGTGTGTACCTCAGCATTCATGGCCTGGATGTACATCGTATTTAAAACTGAGATCTCTGAATTCCCAGGTCTGCCTCAGCCTTACAGTTTCGGCTCAAGATGTTGGATGTGTGACACAGAACAACGGCATCTCATGTGCTGTGTGCAACAGTGCAGAAACCACTAGAAATCTTCAAAAGCTCACATGAAGGCAAATGGCAGAAACACAGTATTTGTTTAAAGACTCTGCCTTGTTAAAATCTAACTCCTCATCCATTCTGGGTATTATCCTGCAAGGAAGACTGACAACTAGACTTGAAGGAGTCAGATAAACCTCACTAGCAGTTTGGAAGACAGATGAACAAGGTTCAACTCTGTGCTGCCTTTAAAAATTTGGCATGGCTTTTATTCTTCATTGGTACAATTAAAGGCTAAACTTATTTATCAGTGTTAAAGATGAACAAAACCCTGAAATAGCTTTCATTTAAGGCACAGTGTGCAAACACACCTATATGTTTCACACAGATAAGGTTGAAAAATTAAGGAGAGTTATGACAAGTTTTAGAAAGGATTGACTTATCTAACCTTCCATTACACATTTTGCTTGGTCACTGGAAGCTGATTTTTTGGAAGAAAGCTTCAACTTTTCAGTACGTTAGCATCTGTCAGTTTTCCATTTGGTCTTACCATGTTTAGAGCAAAATAAAATCATTGAAGCAATGAGCACCTCCATAGTGACTGCTTTGCTCATTCCTTATTGTTCTATGCATTGCCCCACGCGTTACTGTAGGCATTACTCTGCACGTAGATGTACTAATACAGGTTCTCTAATGGTATACTTCAGCATCACAAACCAATTTATGCTTCAGAAAACTTCATTGAGCTGACAGATCAAAATGAAATGCACCCTCTAATTCTGAATATCCTATTTTTCCTAGTATTTAAAATTACCAAGAACTTAATGCTTCAAAGCAAATCTCTGAAATTAAGTTAAAATCCTAGCGACTCCTCAGCTTGCCTGCAAATGAAGAAACAGGAAGCAAAGAGCTCAGAAGTTTGAAACCCAGAAACTAAATTAGTGACTGTCTGGGGAAAGCTTGATTGACTTTGTCTACCATCAACTGTTATGCTGTGGTATGGGCAGGAACATGCTGCAGATCCTCAAATCATGAATTCCTGAGTGCAGCAGTAGTAAACAGGAGCTAAGCGTTTTACCAGGACATTTCCTACTTGAAGGGTGATTATCTGAATCCTTCATAGCAGTCACAAACTATTTTCCCCATTCCTTGAAAATACAATTTCCTCATCCAGCTCCTTCCAGCCTAAATCTGGTCTCAAGTATCATTTACTCCAGTCTGGACTCCTGGTCTCCATCTCCATTCCTTGAACACTGTTCCAAGAACCAACCTCTTTGTCCAGCAATGCTGTTCAATGCCTCTCGGGCTGCTGCCATACCTGTGTTCACACAAAAACACAACTGGTTTTTGCCTGCTCCCATTTCTGTTTTGGCTCCTTATCTTCAATCCTTGCCTCAGCACTTTGTCTATAGTTTTGACTGCATCTGTTTCCAGTTCCACCCATTTCTCCCCAGTCCTGTTCTCAGCCTGTCCCTGTTCTCTGCCTATATATCTCCATCAGATCTCTCTATCACCTCATACCAGTTTTTGCTTCTGTTCCCTTAGTCCAAAGGAATTCCAGTTCCTCCCATTTCAGTCATACATGACATTACACTTTTCTGGCCAATCACTCCTTAGACAGTTGATCTCTGATTCCATTCCTTACTGTAATGTCTAGTCCTGGATCTCTTCTTAATCTCTGCAGCCTCTGATGCCAAGTTCCCCAAGAACCTGCCCAAATTTGTGTTCAAACCCATCAGCTTCCATCTCCCCATTACTCATGGGAGCCATGCACAACCCATCCCTTATAGAAGTTCTCCTGATTTCATATTGAGTGCCTGGCCCATGGTCAGCCTAGAGTACAACTGTATACAGTTTCAACTGCAGAAGTTGTCTTAGCCAAGCTAGAAAACTCTCTGCCAGAGAAGCTCTTTATAGAAGTCAGTAAAGTTTTAAGAAATCTCTGATAACATATTAAAAAAAGAGAAATACTTCCAAAGGCTCGTAATGAAATTAAATTTAGGTTGACTTTCATTAGTATGTCAAAATGCATGCCCCTGACAGAAGGAAGAACATCTCCCTTCCATAATACTTTGATGAAAAACATGACTTTAGTCATCTCAAAGAAAAGGTCATTTTTAAACATTGTTTTATTACCAACTTGTCCTTAGCTTTATTCTTGAAGATTGTGTTGGCAAAAAGTTGGCCAGTGTTTGGGAAAGTTAAACCACGGATTATAAAATTAATTACCAGGAGTATTACTTAGGCTTACTTAGTTTATATTTACCTCCATTCAATCATAAAAGGTCCACAGTGATGAATATTGATTTACAAAATAAATTGCTACGTAAAGACGTTGCTTTAATCAGATAATATCTACAGGACAATGATTTAAAGCATTTTGGGATGGCAAGTATGAGCAGAAGCTCAAATGAAAGATGCCTGCTTGAGATTAAATTTGGTCTCCTGGTGTTTTATTACCTGATATACCATTTTTTTACCTGGTTGAAAATTTAGTCATTAAAAGGAATTCAAAGGTACGCACATCAGCTTAAATTACACTGAAATCTTAAGTTTCAAATTTTGTCTGTCAGAATGAAGGTTTGGAGAACTTCTGAGGACATGAAATCAGGCACTTCAGACCAATTCTGAGCAATTGTGCTCAGAGATATACTGAAGTTGATGTTCTATACGGACACACTTAGAAGGGATAAAGCAGAAAAACTTGGAAAGAAAAAAAAAAATCAACATGGCTTCGGGCTTAGAGATAGCTTCTTAAAGTTTAACCTATTCACAAATGATCCGAAGGGAATCCAAATTAAAGGATATCAGAGTTGAATTCTAAAGGAATCCATGAACAACAACAAAAAGATGATCCATTAGAAAAAACAGGACTTTAGTCATGAATTTAAAAGCAGTTGTGTGAAGACTTACACTCAAATATTTACTGTACCTAACAGCTGAACTGTAAAACTGTGTGCGTTAAGGTGAGCATTTCTCATTTCGCTCAGCCCTAGCCTGCAGGTCATTACGATGGCCTCAGTTCCAACTTCAGATTCCACGTGTGCAAGTGATCTTTCTAAAGCTCATGCTGTGGGTGTTGAACTGCAAGAAAAAGTGGACTTTGATGTTCGTTATTTAAGAGACAAATGGACATCTGAAAGTATGAAAATTCTGCAATGTCAAGACTACATATAACTATCTTGAAGATGAAAAGTGAATCTCAGAGCTAAAGTAACACTGTAGGTGACTAGGCAGGGGATTTATCTATAGCTAGCCAAGAGACAATTATTTCAGATCCCTTTCCTTTGGCAAAGACAGATCTACATAAAGTAGAAACATGAAATCTAGCTTTATTGTAGGAAGGCTAAGTACCAGTAGCAGTCTAATTGAAGCAGCAGACTTAAAAGTGTGCTAATTTATACAGATATTTCAGCTGCAGTGTAGAGCCACTCAGTGTTAACCTATGAGCAAGAAAGAAAATGAATGAGCAGGGTTTGAATCAAAACTGTTTTATTGACCCGAGATTGGGTATTAGCCTTATTTCAAGTGAAATAAATGAAAGTAATACAGAGAGAGGACCTCAACTTTTTGCTACAGGTGAGACAGGCTGTTGACTGTGTTCATTTAAGTCATCTACCAGTGCAAAACTGGTCTTGGACATTTTGAACAAGCTCTCCAACTCTTTTTTTTACTAATTATTTATTTCTGTCTTTTATTTTCCCAGTTCATGACTCCTACCCAACGTGAGGAAACAGCTGTGAAGGCCAACCACCTTAGAATTCCCAAGTCTTACCTGAAGAATATGTTGCTATTTCTTAAAGAGGTTTTTAAAAAGTGTTGCTCAAAATAAGCCCAGAAATACCAGGAGGTCATTCAATGTGTGTACTGTAATACATTTTATCAGCTAGTTTCATATCACATTTGTTGACTCATTCTCACAACTTCATCAGGTAGGTTGAAACACCCATGGATTCTAAAGAAAAGGATTTAGTTACAGCTTAAAGATGAGCACTCACAAACCCGATTTGCTTTAACTGTTGAAATGTCCTTCTGAAGATATTAGAATCATAGAATTGTCAGGGTTGGAAGGGACCTTAAAGATCATCAAGTTCCAACCCCCTTGCCATTGTAGTTGTAGTTGAAAGTGCTTGATGTTACTTGAGAATTGAAACTATAGTTTACATGACTAATAAAACTACCTGTGTAAGACAAGCTGTTCATATGCTGCATGGTAATTTTGCTTTTTACCTCTCATGAGTGTGAAATACATTTCAAATGTAGTGTACAGGG
This sequence comes from Todiramphus chloris collaris, assembly GCA_025345505.1. Classification (NCBI taxonomy): domain Eukaryota; kingdom Metazoa; phylum Chordata; class Aves; order Coraciiformes; family Alcedinidae; genus Todiramphus; species Todiramphus chloris. The sequence goes on from JANVCC010000319.1 coordinate 5,548,581, forward strand.
ATGGCAATGGGAGTGTGAGAAAGGTAAAGTTGGAAAGGGAGAACTACAGAGCAGCAGCAGATATCCTGACTTACTTGAAACTGCCCCTCATCTGTCCTGTGGGAGTATCTCCCATGAAAATTCTACTGTGCAGGAAGCAGGCAAACAACTGCACCCCTTCTACAGACAACAGCAAAGCAGCAGAATCTTAATTTCCTTAACAATGCACATAGATATGAGTTCTATCACTTTAAAAACAAGCGCTCACCCTCGAGCTTTAGTATTAAAATATTATGATGTGAAAGTTTTGCATAAGGGAAGTGGCACCAAGAGAAAGCACAGCGCAACTAATGTCTAAAAATGACAATGTAAAAATCTCTTTATCAAACAACCAATTTCAGGCAGCAAATCTGGCACACCCACCCATTTTTGACATTATCTACCCGAGTCTGAATTGCTCAAATAGTTTCGTTTTTATTATAAAAACTGTGTAAAAAAAAAAAAAGTTGTCAGGGCAGAAATCAGAGAAGAAAAAGTCTAGAAAGAATACATAGAACAAGTAAACAACATCAAAAAGAACAGGGAAAGATATTTACAGTGTTTTCCCTGAAGTTTTCTTTCCCATTATGAACTATTTTCCTCCCCAAAACCTACAGCTTGCAATAGCCCCACTAATGTATATCCTTCTGTGATGACTGAGAAAACATGTATCAGCGGTTAATATTTAGCTTTTTAAAGCATCTTTCATCTATTCAAGCCACCTGTATTTCATTAAAAAGGTCTTTACAATGACTATCCTGGTTTATACAGAAGCTCTAAGACTACCTGTGGGGTACTTTTCTGTTTTGTAGGTTTGTATTGCTATCCAGCTGTGGATGAAGTGATCTTGGAAGATCAGGTCATAAGAGAACATAGTAAGATTAATGGTTTTAAAGCAATTTATTACTAAGAAAGAAATCACAAGCAACTGAGGAGGTGTTAGAGATAAAAACCAAATAATGTAAAAAATTATTTCCATTTTCATCCAATTTTTAACTGCATAATTTTGGAATGGAGGGGAACATAGGGAAGAATCACTGCTTGCCAAGTACAACGTTTCAGATACTCCTGATAAAGATTCAAATGGCTGTGATTTCTGACTACTCTGTAGACTGTGTTAAAATAACCAAACAGTTTCTCTTCTTCAGCAGTTCCTTTACTGTATTTCCTAAACTAGTTATTTGGGTTTCCACAGTGTAAAAAGAGGAATTATAACAAGTAATAAATCACTTAAATTCCCTGCCGTGTGCTTCTTGTATGTTGGTCACTTAGGTACATTTTCACCAGGTACATTTCCCTGAGCATTTTTGTATGACAAGACACTCCAAATTTCTCTCTTATTCGTAAAATATCTACTCTCACAAATGTGATACCATTTCAAATTTGTATCAAGGGTTCCAGAGAAAAACAAAGGCTTTACTTCCATTTCTACAGGCTAAAATAAGAACATAAAATCTTTTGAAGTGTTGTTTTGCCTTACAGTGGCTCAGGAAAGCAGGGGAGTACAGGGGTTTTATCAGATTTGATGTCCAAATTGCAAAATAATTTCATCTGTTTCACTTCACTGGTGAGCTGCTTTAAACTCCCTGAAAAAACAATGAAGTAGCAATGGAGAAGGTACTCTTGCTGCAGAAAAGGGCTTATACCATTGTGGCACATTGAATTGTATACAAATTGAATATATATGGCTTGTAGGTTGATTTAAAAGATTTTAAAACACTGTCCATCTCTTCCCTATTCAGTAAGCTGTTAAAAGCGGTCTGTCCATAAGCTCATGATCCCAGCTCTCTTGTGAGCATGAAGTTTAAAACAAAAAAAAAAAAAAACCCAACTATGCCTAGTGTCTGATGACAGGGACTTCCATCAAACGGAACAAAACCTGTACGTCTGAACCTGCAGCTGAACCTCAGGCAAGAGCTGGATCAACTGGCTGGCACAGTAAAACTAGCCTGCCAGGACATGTTTTAAGACGTCTGGTCTTCTGAACATGATCGGTTGCAGGGTAGAGTGTTTATGAAGAACATCACAAATGCCCTCTGGGTATATGTTTCCAGCCTGCTATGAGGTAGAGAAGTTGCATACTAGGCCTGGATATGTCACTTCGCTTTGACTCTGCAGTCATGCAAAAGGGCAAAATTTCTCCCATGTAGGAGGAGAGATATGATAACAAACAGCATGAAAAATCAAGTTACACTTGCAGTAAGCAATTTATGATTTAATCGTAACATAATATAGAGAATTGCACCCAAACTTAAGACACTGCCTTAAAGAGTGACTGTAAAAGTCACAACACATTCGATTTTATTTTTTTTAAGGGCTTGCTGTGTAAATCAAAAGGAAGTCTCTCTTACTGACATGCAAATACACATGCAATGAAAAAATTCAAGCTCGCCAGGCACTTAGCCTCAGCAACTCCCATCCAGCTCCTGCATGTCCTTGACACTGCAACCACACAGCAAGAGCATCTGCTGAGAGAGGGCTAGTAATTGCTGATGGCACAGAGTACAACAGTCCCAACCTTTTCGCAGCTAAAAAGAATGAACTACAAACCCACACTTTGCCAGTGTTCAGGGAAAGTCACTTGCTTGCAGCTATGTATAAGAAGAGTCAAGCCAAGCAAAAACTTTGGTATTATTAAGACTAGCTTCTGTAAACTCTTTTGCTCTTTTACTTAACTGGATGTTAGCTATTCAGACATCACAGGACAATGAATACTTACAGGTAACTCCAAAACTGAAGTTCAAGTGATCATGATTATCCTACAGCCCACATATGAAACTACCCTCAGAAGCCTAAGAATTATTGCGTATTGTTTAACAGAAGCATAGAGTTAAAACCTACAGCTGTTGTTGAGCATGTACTTTATTCTTCTGATCATGTTTCATGAAAAGAACATTTAACTTTCCACTAACTGCATCACTTCAAGGATTTGGGGCTAGGACACACGCATACATAGAGCACAGGGGACACGAGTGGAATAACTGAGATGCTCCCAGTCAACACAGTGACAGGAACCTTCTCTACTTTGTACTGTAAGTTTTGAAAAAAATTATGACAATAACTTTATGTTTTGCACATACATCAAAACAACTACCTGGCTTGAAGCAGTTCCATGATCCTTTGGAGTCCAATCTTAGTAACATCGATTAGCTCAGTAATAAAGCAGCAACCCACTAGGACTCAAGAATTAGTACTAAGTGTAACAGCCCTATGGGACTGGGGGTTGGAAATAAAGGAGGATCTTGGTGTTCCAAAGAACTGGCTTGGATTCTTCTCTTCACATAACACAGAAGACACTAATCAGCCAGGAGGTAAAAAAAAGAAAAAGAGTTTCAAGGTCCTTCTTTCTAGAAATGCTGAATACATGAGGACAAAAAGTGGCTGCAACAGAAACAGCCCATCAGATTTTCAATGCCATTAGGACAACTTCTGCTTGCAGGCATTGCAAGAGAATGCACTGACAATCCATATAAATTTATAAATCCATATAAATCCATATAAATCCCCTAGCCAGGGAAACAAAGCAGTAGTGTTTTAAAGACTACTTCCTGAAGGATAGCCTAGTCACATTAAATTTCTTTCTGCTGCCTGTGTTCTAAGACAGCACTATTGCACAAGAAGAAATACAGGAAATCAGGAGTTACTAGTTCGTGAAAGGAACGTGTCTGAAAAAGCTCATGCAGGTTCCCCAGACCCAAACCACTGAGTAGTGACTGCCCTTTCTGCTTGGGGTTTGTACCTGCATCACTGTTCATGCTTTCTTTATGCTTCAGATAAAAAGGTTTTGCGAGAACATTGCTGAGAAAGAAAACCTGATTTCTTCCACAGATATATATTATAAAGTTCTACTCATCTTCAGGTAATGCTATAGCTAAGCACAGCAATTGTGTTCTATCCAACAGAGCAAGTTAAGAGGTATACACATAGACAGAATTCTCTCTACAGAGGGTGCATTTAGCATCATCCTATGTGAAATGATGGGTTTCTCTACTGGAAATGGCACTCGGTTGACTACATGACCTGTGAGAGCAAACACAGGAAAAACCTGGATTGCAAGATGGCATGCTAAATTGCAGTGCTAAACAGTCAGTGTAAGTGGTACAGCTTCTAGATCCAAGTTGTTTAAAATGAAAGGCTGTTCAATGCACCACTGGTTTAAAAATCAACAAAAGCAACAAAAATCACCACCCCAAAAAATAGAGGGGGGAAAAAAAAAAGGAAAAAAAAAAGAAAGAAATTTCCTAGGGCAGAAGGCAGAAAATGGGAGAAGGAAAATATGATTTACTGGCACCCATGCAGTATCTGTCACTTACATTGATTAATACATAATCATGAAGGAAAGACTGAAAAGCTATGGCTGGAAGATACCTATCAAGTATCAGTTTAAATCTTTTTTTTTTTTCTTTCTGGATGCCAAATGATTATCAGTATCCAAGAGGCCAAATACTCCAGAATAAAGCTGACAGAATGATGGCACAGCTTGCTCAATTTATCCACCAAATATATTAACCTTATAAATGAGCCAACAGCTTTTGACTACAGGTCACTGCATCTCATGGATGTCAATTCTCTTCATCAGAAAACTGGTAACTTTCAATGGGAGATTTAATGATATTTCCAGAATGCATCTAGAACGTAACCAGGTTTTACCCTGATACTCTGAACTTTTAGGCAATGAATATCACCAGATTCAGCTTCCTTGTCGAGTCTTCAATTGTAGGATAGCAAAGATGAGAGAGGGAAGGGAGATTCTATACAAATGCAATGCTCTCAGTATTTTCTTGTGACCGTGGCTTAAGGAGAAGGCAGGATAAGAGTGGAGAGAAAACAAACAAACAAAAAAGAAATAAAGCAATGAGTCAGACTACAAATAGTGAATGGGTATGTGATGCAGGAAATAATTTCCTATCTACTGCCCTTGCAGAATCATTCATCGTATTCTGTTAGTTACTAGCGACCTAGAAATAAATTACATTAAAACTTGGTGTGTTTGAAACATTGCCAAGTGTAACACTTGGGGGAGTTAAACCATCTGCTGAGTCTTCTGCCTTCTTATCATCTTTGCAATCAAGGGGCTCCTATTTATTGAGATCAGGACAGCTTGTTCTTAAAGAAGTTACAAGGTGCTCAGTGCTCCACAAAGAAGCCAAGAACTTGTTTACAGGCACAACTTTGGAACAAACAATGATGTCCCTCTACCTCCTTTGCCCTCTGATGAATGATTTGTGCCAGAGTAAAATGAACCTCATCTGAATGCTATTGACAGAAAAGGATGCAGAGAAGTACATAATTAGTGATGGAAAGGGGTAATGAGAACCTACTATTTGAGGAACTACAGCAAAGTATCTAGATAACCTCTAGGACCAGTCAAACATAAATCTTGCTTCTTTAGACTTCATGTCATTTTATTGCTATTTTTGACATGTGGTTCATGTGCTATTTTCCTAAGTGACTTCAAAACAAAAATATTTTGAATAGCAGAAGTGAAAGCTCAAATGCTTATCTGCAACTTTCACCTGTGTCTTTCAAAACTTGACTCTCTCCCTCTTGCAGTGTAATAATTAACAAAGCAGTCCCTACATCTCCTACCCTCAAACTCCGCATGCCGCAGAGCTTTAAAACCATTGCGTGTGCTGACTGCAAAACTGAATCTCTAAATCTGGTTTACAGGGCCTCAAAGAGGGAGCAGTATATAGAAATCCAGTTTGGATGCTTAGGGAGGAAGTAAAAACCCAAACCAAAACCAGAGAGGGATGTGTTTAACTTGCAGGAAGAACAAAGACTTAATTTTACAGTGATATAATTTTTATTAGTTAACACTTAAATCAAAAGACTCAAAGTATCTTCAAATACTTCAGGATTAATATTCCAGCCCTCTGGTGCACATCTACTGTAACTTCTACAAATATTTAAAAAAGCATGTGGCATTCTTCCCATTTCTTAGCTTCCTCCCTCTCCCCTACTCACAAGTGATGTGTGTGCTATGGCAAACAAACTCTGCTAGGGGGAGAGAAACAATCTCTTTTGCACTGAGGAACCAGTCTGACTTGGGGAGGTTAAGTCTGGGACCAGATACTGCTGTTTGCAGTTTATCTCCTCAGAATCCTTATTTTGTCCAAAAAAAATGAAATCCATTTGTCTCTTTACATTCACTAGATTTTCTCCCTAAAAAGTCAACAGTACATTCCTCTCCTGCCTACAACCCTCAAAAATACCACGCATTAGCTTAAAAATGGGTGGGTGGTTGGGTTGGTTTGCTGTGGAGCTTTTTGTTATGGTTTTGTTTTGGTTTTGGTTTTTTTTTTTTAGTGTGGGAAAACTAATAAACTAAATACTACTTTTGACACTTTAGGCATCAAAGTGTTCCAAATATTCCCATTAAAATATGTACCATCCCATTTCAAATATTGAAACTCTTCCATTTAAAAGTTAGGACAGCAGATTTTTCTTCCTTTTCTTGATGGAGTGGAGTCTATTTGGTAACTGTGCAAAAGGGTTTTCTTTTCAATCACAATTCATAATATATTTCTAAATTACCAAACCACTGAGAGTTCAGAACCTGCTGTGAGGTCTATTTCACAGATGAAAATTAAACAGAAAGGTGCTTTTGTGAAAAACAAACAAGAATTTAATTTAATAGCAAATCAGGCAAGAGAATAAAGCAGCCAGCGATGCTGGAGAGAGCAGCTCAAACCACCAGCTCTTCAGACTAATACTTTCAGAGAACTACTGTTGCAATCTCATTATCACATGCAAATATTTTAGACCCTCAACAGTACCATTTATTCAAGATGAGGCAGCAGAGTGGTAAAAGGATGTTCAGTGAATGGTGATGCTATTTGATTCCTGTAAAGAAACAGCTAAATGTACTAGCTCCATCCCACAGTAACTCCCACCCGGTGTGGCCCGTGCAACTCTCCCCTCCCCATCCCCAACATCCCTCGATGTCTGCCACGTTGCTCAGCCACTGCTGTGGCAAAGAGCAGCAGAGATTACAGCTGGTTCAACACTACACAGGCTGACTGGATAGCAGACGGAGAGAAGAGCTACTCAAGTCTTTGGGCCTCTCTTCTATCCACTTATCTAGAAAACTAATTTTATCAAACTTCTAAGGAACTCAATTATCAGGATTGTTTCCCTGACAAATGAAAGAAGAGTTGATAGACTGGCATCATGACAGCAACAGTCAAGCCTCCCAGGAAATCAGACCAGCACAGTATCCATAAGCCTCCTGTAACAGCAATTCACTCTCTCCTCTTCCACCAATCACTGCCAGCAGCAGCTGAGAAGTGTTAGAAAAATGTTTTGCCCTCTCTTATCAAGTTAATGCACTTTTTGTCTCAGAGATACACCTTTATACTATGTTAGAATGAAATTCCAAGACAACGTAGAGTTGATTTACAGGATTTATATATCCTCCTGAGTTGTTTCCTTGTATTCTGTTTCTCCTCATTTCCATCATTTTTAGTCCACAGAATTCCAGATTTGGCAGTGGAAAAAAACTTTCCCACCAACTCTAAAGCAGCTTAATCCAGTATTCTTTCACTTTTGGCAGAACTGAAAATCATCACAATTGTCTTGGCCTGAATGCAGAAGTAATCGTACTCTGTTCATTCCTCTGGTCTAGAATTAAATTTCATGGCAAGGTTAAGGAGCACTTTACACCCTTATCAGGTGATGGTGAACACTCCTGTGACAAACAACTCCTTCCATTTCTCCCCAGCTAAGAAACTAATTCTCAGCAATCACAACAGACATTGCTACCTCACTGCTGTTGAAACAGCTCTTCCAGTTACTGTTCCACTGCACCCCCCAGTTAACTAATGCATACAGCTTCAAGAGACTGTCAGTAATGACAGCTGGTGTTTTCACATTGTCCTCAACCATGTTTTAATTCATAGCTTCCAGGTTTTCTCCCACCCTGCAGACACCTGTACCATATCCTGCTCAATCGGGGAAATCCAGGTATGAAGGAAATAATCCTGCTTCTACGACAACGCATTTTGAAACAAGGTGCTAGGGAAAAAACAAAACCAAGCAACTGTGTATATAAACATATATAACCACAATTTTAGCTTCCAATTCCAGTCAACACAAGAATAAACACTTCTACCAAATAGCTGTAGCATCACGTGAAAGCCCTGCAGATCTCTTCCTCCTATTCCTCTCTGTGTTTTTGATTCAGAGTACACACATTTTGTGTCTCTGTATGGAGGTAAGCCTTCCAGAGGGGCTTCTCCAGGGAAAAAGACTAACATTATTCTTGAAGATGAATTTTAACATTCAGGCCGGTATTAACTAAACTAGAATTGCTATTAGTGAAAAGGAAACATTCAAAACTCTGCATTTCATGTCGGAGAGCTACTGGTCAAACAAAAAGACCTCACTACCATGATGTGTCAAAACTGTTGGCTACTTACTTGTACCTTCTAGTAAGAACTACAGATGGAGAATTTATAATTAATGTATGACAGAATGTTGATGTATTCTAAAATATCACTCCTAATATTTTTTTAATGTATTTTTGTAATAAAGACACGATCTATAATTACTAACTAGTTTGTGCCAGCTAGTATTACTTTAAGTAAGACCTTTATTTTCCCCTATGCTGATATAGTAAAATACAACTACTAACAAAAGGTAATGTATTATTTAATGGGGTCTGGAAATATCTGCCACCTCAGACTGTTACAGAAGCTGATGAACTGTTCTCCTATGTGTATGTGAGGAGACAGGTGAATATGAGAACTCTGCCCAAGATCTACAGTCTTTAAGTGCCATCTCAAACAGCTTCTCCACTATAGACCACGTCCTTGCTATGCACACTAATTCTTCCCAAAGTAATCAGCCCTGTCTGCAAATGCACGAGTGCTACAACATTCTGCATCAAGTTTTACACCAATCACTTTCTGTCTAACATTACACTGTGGGGTTTTTATTTTCTTTTGGGTTTTTTGTTTGGTTGTTTTTTTTGGCTTTGGTTGGTTGTTTGGTTATTTCCCCTCTCTCTCCTTCTTTCTAGAAACATCCGAAGTTTGTAACTGAGAAAGATTGAAACCTTTGTGTTGTTTCAGCAAGGCTGAGAGAAAAAGCAAGCTGCTGTTCTTGACATTGCTGCTCTTTCTTCTAGAAGCATTTCTCATCAGCCCTTCCAAACAAACAGCCAAATCATTATCAGAAATGCAGCAAAAATATTCTAACTACCAGTACAGGCCAAGTAAAGAGTAAGTGGAATGTGGTTCTTCCTTTTAACTTCATATAGAATCTTGTTAGACCAAAGAATTTATTATAATGTTTCTAGATCTTAATGACAGCAGCAAAAATTTCCCAAGCGTAACTTGGAAAAGAGAGCCTAACGACACAGGCTTTAATTAGGACACAACTTAGAGAACACTAAGGAGCACAGCATTTGACTTGAACATAATTATCTTAAAATACACATGGGCTTATTTTTCTGTTAAACAAAAGCACCAGAAGACATTAGCTAATACAACAGATTTCTATTCAGTTTGTTTCTACAGGCCATGTCAAATTGCGAGGCAGAGCTTTCGGATAGCTTCTCTTCCCTTTCCTTTTCCATCCCCAATGTTGTTTTGAAACTAGGTTACAAACACTTCCTTTGTAACTCACAAACCGAGTGAGAAAGCCCCATGTTTAGTCTGTGTAGTCACTGCCTATCGTTCCAGTGTAGTCTTAGGTTTCTATTCCGTTTACAGTTGCTTCAACAAAATTCCAAAAGCAAGCTTCTAGTTGTGGGAAGGATACAAGTAGGGTTTGCTGCTTTGCTGACTTAGTATTCATAATACAGATAAAAAAAGTTCTTAAAATTTAATAGGTCTAACAATGTCAGAAAGTCTGAACAGTAACAATATTACTGTGGGAAACTGAGGCTTGGAGAAAAGGTGTAATCTGAACTTGAAAAACTACATTGCTACTAGTGACATAAATAAATGCTAGTTTCACATCCAGTTCTGACAGTTGTGAGGTTTTTTTCTTCTAGCAAACACCTGAACAAAGCAAAAGGAACATCTGCTGCAAAAAGCACCGAAGTCACTTGCCAATGTACAACTGTCCTTCAAAAACCTGAGGAGTTCTAGATAGAGCACTGATTATCCAGCTTTCAATTTCCCAGTCCCAAACATCTCGGATGTTGGCACAAAACCCAAATCCATTACATACCTGCAAAACTTGTTCTTCTGAGGACGACTCAAATAGATCCATTCTTTTTGGCTAACAGTACCAAGCTTTTGGCCCGCAACAACCAGGAACACACTGTCTAAAAGTATCAGGAAAACAGCAAGTCCTACCTACTTAAGACCAGTATCTTCCCATAGTACTTTTATATTCAAAATTCAAAGGATGAGAGTGAAGGTTAAAAAACCTTCAGTGAAACTGGTAAAAGGTTTTATAAATATAGAAGTTTTAACATTTTCATTACTCTGTTTCAAAAACAGAGAATCTTCTACGTGACAAGCAATGTTTTAAAACATGATGAACTGAAGCAAAACATTAGCCTTATTTTACAAGGATGAACAAAGTACAAAATAAAACCTGCCCAATCTGTTATAAAAGTCAGGATTTATACTCAAATACCTGGTAATTCACTTTAGAAAGGGCAAGTCTTCAAGTGCTTCTGTTCCTCTGAATGACAGAGGTCTGGACTAATACTCTTTCAGGTACAAACTGAGAAATCGTGCTGAGGCAGCAGGCATTAAGTCACAATATATTAAAAAAGAAGGATATTTCTTGCTCCAGTAAAGAGCGGTTATAAGCTTGGGGCAAATTATTCTCCTAAACCAGTTACAATGCAAAGGAACAAAATGCACTGATCATCTGACTTTGCTGTGTTTGACAAAAGTGCTGCTGTTCTACACTCTCGTCCAGCAAACTACTTCTACAAAATTTAACCTTTACAACCACGTCCCCTACCACTGAAAAAAATGCTCAAGGAAACAAAAGAACAACCACCTTTAGAAGATAGGGTAGCAACTGTAAAGCATGCTTAGCAAGGCTATTTCTATTGCAGGCAAGAGATGCAACCTGTCTCATTTTAAACATTCCCTTACATTCTCTAACTTCTAATAAACCTTAAGGAGAGATGAGTGTTGTAGCGATTGCTTAATTCTCTCCGTGCCTCTTCAAGAGATAATCCTGATGGTTCAGAGCTACTTACACTTCTCTGAAAAATGGGGAAAAACTTACTTGGTCTACAAAAAGAAAACCTGGCAATGGCTCTCCTCCCTCTTTTATTACAAAGGGAGACACAGTCATGATCCCCTCAGCCCACGTGCACCTGGATTGATTCAAACAGCTTTTTCAGCAGAAGTCATATACTCCCTGAACTGGAAGCACTGTCAGCCCAGCTTCAATTTCTGAAACTGTAATCCAGAACAGATGGAATGCAATGGTTCAGAACGTCAACATCAGACAACACTGTTTGGTATCATTGCTTACAAGGAGTCTTCTGCTGCCAAGCGTATCTCAGATCTTAAATACTTGATGAACCTTATTGTCCACTTCCCATTATGTCCCAGCTACCAGTTCTGTAATCAACTGCACTTTTATAAGAAATGTTCTCACTCGAGATTAGCTTGAGTTACTCTGGTGCTGCCACATTCAGGGAGTTCTAGATCACCTACAATGCAGCAAACACCTCATAACGAAAAGCAGTGTAGGATTCATACTACAAATCCATCTTCCTCGACTTCAACCAAAGCTCAGCAAAATACTTCAGCTGTTCAGCTGCTTCTGCATGAAAAAAATAAATGCCAACAATTTTAAGTGAGCTATAAAATTGAGGCATGACTGAATGTATTACCCTAAAGAAAGCTGGCATACAAAAGGTACCAGTATAAGGGGTCTAAAAAAAAAAAA